>JANHGB010023854.1:0-18000 GCA_026283785.1 Coracopsis vasa
TCTCTTCTCTTCTCTTCTCTTCTCTTCTCTTCTCTTCTCTTCTCTTCTCTTCTCTTCTCTTCTCTCTTCATTTCACTTCTCTTTTTTCCTAATTGAAGATTAAGATTTAACTATTACATATTTGAAAAGCAAAGGTGAAATTCATTTCTATTGTATCTTCTTACTTATTAGGTTTTGTCACATCTCAAATTTACATCACATCTCAATTGACGATTGGGAGCACTACAATTGATTATCATCTCAATAACAAGCTGATCTATTTCTTTACATTCTAAGTAAATTCTAAGTACATTCTATATCCTAAGAAAAAGGAAAGCCTTGTATAAAAGGAAAAGAGAATAAAAATGAAATAATGGGAGGAAGCCAATGGAAAACCAAGAAAATCGAGGATCGACACACTATCTTAGAATTATATTCAGGCACACTCAGCTGGGACATGGGGAAGGAGACTAATTATGGAGGTTATATGGATCAGATGTTAGGAAATTTACCTTGAGTTTAAAAGCCTTGCATTGTATTCCCTAATGGGCCACAGATTTTCCAGGTGAAACTGTGGTCAATTCCTTTTCCTTCTGTCTTGAATTCAATTCTCCATATGAAAGCTGAGGATAATGACACTTCCTCAACATATTTTTAGAATGTGTTTTTTAGAAGCTGAACTGCCTCCAGAAGGGAAGCCTCCAAAATCATTATAGCCATTAAGACAAACTCTGCCTTCTCTGCCTTCAGTTGATTGAGATTCAAGTTGTTGAAAATTATGCTGTAATGTCATCCTGGGTGTTTATTCCGTTAAACCTCCCCTTTTTCTTTATTCAAATCAAAGCCCTAACATCATTTTGGTCCAATTTTTGAGTTGCAGCAGAGTCGTATTTATTAACATGTTGCTCTTTTAGTTTAAGTCTATAATTTAAAAGAACTATGGAAGTCAAGATTCTATAAAACCTATGTCCATAAGTTCACAGAAGCCCTGGAAAGGGTGGCACTTTTATTGAAATTGATCCTAAATTATAGCAGTTACACAGTTTGTAGCATTGGAGGCTATTACTTTTTCTGCTGCCCTGAGTATACAAGAATTTGCAAAGGCCTAGCTGATGAATGTATCTGTTTCTTTACATTAATTTCACTTAAAAAAAAAATATTTTCTAGGTCTTATGTTTATTGTTTTCAGTGTGAGCTGACAAACTGCTGCGACTGAAACATATACTGCTGCTCTGAATCCAGCATGGCCAGGACAGATCTAAATTTCATCAAATCATGAGGTTCTTCCTCAAAAGAGACAGGCCATGAAAAGACATTTCATGAAGAAGATCAACAACAGCAAAAATAGTGCAGACCAGCTAATTGTTTAATTTATATGCACACCCACAGTCTCTCTTTCCTGTACCAAGTAGAGAGACAGCTCAGATGACTGCAGCTTTCTCATATCTTTTCAGTACCTCTGTATATCACTTATTCACATGGCTATTCCATGGGGTATATGGGAGTAAGAGCAATGAACTGGGCTGTATAGACTAATGGAGTTGTAACCCTTGTTATTATGTTCCCCTTGTTTGCATCACCTGCTCCAATACCTGACTGCACAGCTCCAAAACTGCACAGCTCTCTTCCATGCTTGTGCAGGTCATGCTCTTGATGTGGCCTCTTAAATGGAACAATTTATCCTCAGGGAAGTGAGTCACACTTCGGTTAATGATGATGCTGAAGCCAGTAGGGAACAATGTAAAGGTTAACATGAATATTTTGCAGCTGATATATTAACAGAATCATCCAGTTTTCCTGGGAAGAAAATGATTGCTCTCCACAAACTTTGTCCTGCTCTTTATAAATGGCTGTAAAATAAAGAAGACCTAAAGCATAAACTTAACTTAGGAAAAACTCAGAAAACTGTATCCAAAGATAGAAGGAAATATTTCCAAATACTTTAAATTGTTTTCATCAGCTCATATGTTGATCTCAATTTGATAAAGTCATCCTTTCGTAACACTCTCATTGACTTCTTATGTAAGCTACCATTTACAGCTTGTGTATGAATTTAAGCCCCTCTGATAAAGTCTTAGAGTTACAGACCATTAAAATCAATTAAACTGCTTATCAGCAGGCTTTAGAGTAGTCTATAAGGACAATGGGAAAGTTCTGAGATTTCATTTTTCATTAAAAAGCAAGAATAATCAAGCATTGATTAGTTACTTCCAAATGTTCTGAAAATGCCTACATACATAAAATTTACAGTGGTATAACAGATGATGTCAAAATGGCACTTTGAACAAATGAAAAATAGTGAAGAGAGTTTAAAAACACCTAATCAAAGATTAGCACCATATTTCTATATAATAGAGATGCAGCAGATTTTCATTATCCTATGAACAAATCTATCAATAGGATTTATAAAATAAATTTAATTTTCTTAATGGAATTCATGACTCTTACTATATAATAGGAGAATTTGCATATTAAACAAAAATAAACCACAGAAATTCAACCACACAATGAATACTGCAGAAACAAGACTTGCATACCTATGAAACCCTACAAATGAAGAGTTTAATCTACTATTCTGCATACTACTAATGCTTTTTTTCACTATCCTTGTTCTATATGACAGAACATGGATCAAGGGCTCATGTTAAGATTTTCAGTCTTTTTTGTGTATTTAAAGCAAGACTCTTGAAAATTGCTTTAAAGAAGTTTTGCAGGGAGGGGAAATCTTGGATTTTTCTCTTTGAGTATTTGAAAACAAACAGGTTAGGTCAATAAATTTTCAGACAGATTTGCTTGAGTTATCTTTCCTAGAGGATAAGCAAAGATTGTTTTATTTAGCTGTTAAACCCAACTCCCACTTTAGTAACAGATCCAGCATACAGATTCCTGAAGACAACACAGGACCCTAGTGAAAGGAGTACAGCCAATATATCAATGACAAAAACTGTAGTTCAGAAAAAGATAGGTGAAATATCTCTCCCTTGCACCTATATGCCTAAAAAAATCATTTCCATCCAACTTTGCCATCTCACTGTGCTTTTCTTCACTATCTGCTTTTCCTTTTACTGTTTCACTCGTATACTTTTAAAATAAAATAAAAACCAGGACACAAAAACACTCTCTACATGGTATTCTATTGTTTCCAGGGTTCACCTGCTTGATTCGGATTTCAAGATCTTGAGTGACAGCAAACACGCCACTCAACCCAGCTGAAATAATAACTGAAATCATCTCTCTAGCCAATTTCATGTTGATTCTGCACTCCAGAGATCTGTGCACAGAACCAGCAGAACAAGGAACTGACATACAAAAGATGAGATTAAATCTAGCACAACTTCATCTAAATGTATGTAGTAGACTGCATCCTAAGCCAAGTGAAACATTGATGGTCCCATTAGTATGCTATGTAGGCCCCAAAGGACCAAACCCAAAGTCACTAGTGAGTGTCATTTCTTGGGAAGACTTTTGAACATGTTGATTACTTTTACTTCTAGCAGGTTTGGGCTTTTTTGTGTAACTGCTGAAACAGTACCTGGTACTGCAGTATTCACAGCTGTGACAGCAGCATCCATAGTACTATCTGCATACAGTATTTCCTACATAGTACTATCTGCATACAGTATTAACTACAACTATCTGCATACAGTATTTCCTACAACAAATATTTCCACATTTCACCCTGGCAGGAAAGCCACATATAAACTGCAATTTAAACAGCAGACAGATCAGGAGGAGCGAGAAATGGTCCCACTCCCACCTTTACTCCTGACAGAATCTGGCTGTGTCCCTTGGCTGTTGAACTTGGCTGCGACAGCTGCCACCAAGGGGGAGAAACAGGTTGTGCTGCCCAGCGGCCTGAAGTGCAGCAGTGCTGGGCTGGGAAGCCCCTTCCAGAAGCAGCAGTCATCCTCCATGGCTTGTCTTGGTACCCTATATGCAACAATAGTTGTCAGACCAGAGTGGGGTTCCCCCTACCCATCCCAACACAAGCTTACTTGCAATAGGTCCTTGAAGATATTTCTGAGAAAAAGCAGTGTTCTCTCAGCCTGTCTTTCCTCTTTTCCTTTAGTAAAACTCATCTTTCTGAGCTAAAAGGGAACATGTCTTCTGGTGTAAACAGGAATCCAGCTTAACTTTTCTCTGAAGGCACTCATAATCAAATAGCATAAATAATATAGTTAACCTTTTGACCCAGTACTTTTAATTAAAATGTTTTAATCATACATGACAAGATATATCTGCTAATGGGCGATGACACAAGCTAGAGAAAGGAGTGTGGTACTGAGCCTCAGGAATTCTGCATTAGGTGTAACTGTATTACTGACCTGCACGGATTTTAGCTAGTAGCTTACATCACCATTCAGGAAAGCACCCAAGCTGAAGTTTCAGTGCAGATGTATGAGTTGCCTATAGTTATTCTGAAGTAGCTTTTTGAATCAAAGCCTTCACTTCAAGATAGCTTTTATCTGAACCTCCACAATAGGGACTATTTAATCTAATTGTACTCTCACAAGAAGAGAAGGATAACTTAGAAACTCTTTGGGGCTAAAAGATGTCACTAACATCCTCATCCTGATATACTTTGTTTACTAATTTGTTCAGATGAGTTTTTGCTCCTAAACACAGCAAAGGAGGTAGAAGAAAAAAGGCTTTATTTCCATGTAGTGTTAGAGATGTGTTTGATGGTCCAGTTCAGCAGAAGATCAACAGCATATGAAGATTTCCCCAGAGACCTTCATCATTACTGGTGTAGATCTCATCACAGTTCAACACATTTATTGCTCTGGAGCTTTTCACAGATGGCTGTGACACTAGTTTTCCTCCTTGGATTTTTTTAGCAACTGTACTTTAAAGAAAACAAGATGGACTAACAAATCTTGTTAAGATTCTAACACAAAGCACTAAAAGGATCGAAGAAGTCTCAGTTAAGAGTGAAATGTACCATATGCCCTCCAACAGCTACACATCATGTAGAACCACCTTTGTGACTCTCTTATTGTTCCCAATTGTACCTGGATGTATGTAGAGATAAAACTTTCATTCCAAGCTCTAAATGTCTTTCTTTTTATTATTTTTTTTTTATCAGTTCTGAAAAAAATGCTTTTTCGGCATAGTTTTTTGTGAGAGATTTTATATAGATAAATAGAGCCAGGTAATTAATACCTCCTTAGGCATCCTCTACTATGAACAGTTTTAGGTCAAGAACGCTAAACAATTTTAATTAATGGGGCTGAGTTTTTAACCTACTTACTTTTCATAGGATTTATTAGAGATAAAAGTGATGTATAGAGAGTCACTATCTTTGTGTGTATGTTATAACCCTTACTTGCATAATAAAATAGACTATGCATAAGCTTAATAGTAATCATAAATGTATATTAATGAAGACATTTATATGCACATGAAAACGTATACCACAGCGAAAAAAAATCTAAGTTATTAGTGCTGACAGATTCAATATAGATTATGTTATGTATGTTAATATTATTATAAATCCTTATTGTTATTCATAGGTTTATATTAATATTGTCATTATGAATCATATTTTGACAGCTCCCATGAGAAAATAAAAATACATGATGGCAGTACGTAGTGGCAAAGTGTCATTGTCATGTTTATATTAATGTCAAGTTCAAATTAAAATGAGTTCTAAAGTTAGTGACAAAGACATTGCTTCACATTTAAAAATAATAAGCATTTGTGTTGATGTTGCTAATAAATTGATTTTGAAATTACCACCTTCAATAACTATAGATTGAATGTGTTTGTTGTCAAAGCAAATGGAAATATCTTTTGAAGTTGTCATTGCTGGCCAATGAATAAGTAAAATTATGTGCAGACTCTTTGCCTGTGAATGTGGTAGTCCTTATTCTTTTTCCTGATGACATTTATTTTGGTTTTTGGATTTCATCCTGGTTATTTTTTATCCTTATGCCACAAATGTCTGGTTCAAAACTCTCTGAAGGGTATGGATGGCTCTGGGATCCAAACACAGGGTAGTTACTGGGTATCTAGGAGCAGCACTTCACCTTTCTTCATGCCAGCTTCAGTTGTGGACCACATGCAATGCTGAATTACCTTTGGTCCAGCCTACTGCTAGAAGAATCATGATATTTGTTCACTTTGTTACATTTCTACTCATTTTCTTAAGAAAGCTTTAAATGAGAACTTACAGACTTTTAATTTAGGGGTTTTATTAACATGATAACTGAAGTTGTTTCACCTTCCTTCTCTAGCACTGTGTCATCATGGAGTTGTTTATTGCACATACAGATTGTACAATCAGCATTTTTGTACTGTTTTCATCAGACATCGTAAAGTCCCTGGGGCTGTTCACAAACAGAAGATTAAGGCTTGTAGTATTTTTTCTCCTCTCCCTATTTTATTTTGCTTGTGCCAAAAACATATGGAAAAACTTAGAAATTGAGCTCAGGATACTATTATTTCCTAGACAGAGGTTAAAACAGTTTTAATACACCATGACATGTAGTGAGCACCATTCGTAAGGATTAGTGTTTGGATTGAATTATGTTGCTATTGTGAAGAGAATTAAAGAAACCATAATAGTTGATCCTTCGGGAAATACAGCAGCAACACATGAAGTTTTCATTTTGAAGAAGTTGAGTTGGATATAGATTCTTACAGACACGCTTAACGTATTTTCTAAAGCAAGAGGCACATGCAAATGGACATCTGTGTACACTAAAGACTTTGAACATATATAAGAAACTATCTCATCATTCAGTCCCTCAGTTTTCATGTTTACTTGGCATGGGTGTTTTACAATGTAGGTAGAGTTATTCATATTAGTCTACTGATAGAACTTGTCCTTAGTTTTTTAAATATTTGGTCTTAACTAAGAATACAGAAATCTATAGAGTGAAAAACTGTGCACAGGATATATTTATTCAAAGTTACTTCTATCCTTTTTAATATTCCCTGACAGGGTACCCTTCATTCAACCAATGCATTATTGGTGTCATATTGGCCTTGACAAAACCAGAAGACTGATATAGATGGAGCAAACCTCCCTGCTGTTATCCCACTTGGGAAAACAAATTCCACTGTCACTCACATTAATTCAAGCTTGCAAGATTAGTACTACTGAGGTGAATTGAATTCTGCAGTCACAGTGGTCAAAACCTGTCTTAATTTACATGGGAAAAGTTATTTCAAAATTAACATTAACTAGTAGTCTGCACTAGTACCTGTGTACAGCCTCCACAGATATTAAATATGCAGAAAAATCTGTGAAAGATGACAAATCCAAGAAGATAACCTAACCTCAAGCAAATTCAAAATTAGAAAGTTCTTGACTGGATCAAATACACCCAATCAGAACTGATAACTCTTTGCAAAGCTCTAATCTTGTTTTCAGTTCAAGAGAAGATGATTCAGTAATGCATAGGACTCTATTTCAAATACTTTAATGGTGTGATTAGTTTTAATAATGTAAATTATCCCATTAAAATCTATTTACCAAAATCAGGGAGCAAAATAGCTCAGAGAGGTGCATCATTCAGTCTTTTTTAGTAAAGCACTCTTTTTTAGCCTAGAAGCACAGAACTTTGTATGCATGTCTTGACAGAAAAGTAAAAGAGAACAGTACTCTGAAAAATATTTGAAAGCTGAATTTCCCACTTAATGTGCAGCATTAATACCAAGGGCTTTCCTTTACATGTATTTTCAGACTGTCCTGATTTGGGTATGGATAGCTTTCACATTAGTAATTAATGGTGCTACCCTTGGATCATCTCTTTCTGATACCATCGAAACTGGAGAAAAAGGCATCATTCCCTCCTTTTTCTGCCCTTCTGCCTTTCATTTGGGAAGGGTGAGAAACCATGCCTAACCCAAGGAAAGGAATGAAACACAGACAAGCTACATAGCAATCTGCAGCTTTAAGCCTGGCATGAGATCAGCCTCTAAAGTGCTTCCTTTCAGAGAAGGAGCTTACCTACCTTCCATAAGTATGTGAAAGTCTGTTTCTTTTCTATGTTTTGTCAACGCTTGTTTATCTCATCCTACCAAATCTCCTTGAATTGAGTTGCGTGTCTGTGAAATGAATCCAAGGCTCAAACAAGCTATTGACATTCTCTGCCCCTACCCAAGAAAAATTTCTTTTTTCTGTTGGCAATGATCCATGACATTTAAATTCTGTCTTCCACAACAGGCTTATAGAAAACCAAAGAAAGAACTACAGTGCCAGTGAAGGAAACATAACTTTATCATTCTCATTTAAACCAATTGGCAAAGCCAGTAAGGATAACGTGAATTTTCTTTACTAGCTTATTTCTTGACTTTTTGCATGACTGACTTTCCAACACACTGTAGCGTGTCATTTTCAAGATCCTAGTATGGTTTGCCAGAACAATAATAATCTCCATGATGGTGAAATAATAAGGGCCTTGAGACTATATCTGAGTTTATCAAGAATCAGATTGAAACCCATTTTAAGAAGGCTAGCAGCTGTTGTTTTATATGGAAGTGAAAAAGGTAACAAACTCCCCTGATTAATCCAGGATCTCAGCTGGTTTCTGCCCAGTGATGTTCATGCCACCACTTGGCTGGAGGGACTTCAAGCTGGACAGTCTGGCTGTCTCATGTATTTTTTCTCACAAAATCTTAATGTTAACTCAAGGCAAAGTTTTTCTTTGATGTGTGGCTTTAAGAAAGCAACATTACTAGAAGCCTCGTCTCTGGGGTCTACAGATATTCAAGCTGCAGGGAAAGTAAGTCCAGACTTCCGGAAAATGCATTCTGTTGGAGAGATGTCCCATTCAGTGTCACCTGATAAAGCTCCTGTTATTTCATGGCTGAACTCTGGGCATTCAGGCTTACTTCCCACTGACTTTTACCTCACAACTTATATTCCATAGTTTTCCTCATATTCTTAGTTATAAAAACATTAACTCTTGCAATCACTTCAGAACTGGTGAAGAGCTAAAACTACACCTTTCTCTCTTTTCTGTAATTTGCTATTTCACTCACTCTTATTTTTAACTTAATATGATTCTTAGAATAATAACAATGCTAATTAGAAAGACAAGCTAAATGCATTCTTGCAGCTACTAGTGCATGATAGCTCTCTGACATACGCTCTCCAGTGTTTTCCCCAACCTTGCTCTGAAAATGATGACATTCCCGTGGGGAAAATATCTCCATTAAAAATGCACTCTTTTTATATGCAGCCTATATTTATTTAACCATAATGTCATTCTAAGTTTTGATCATTTTCTTACCCTGTTTCATAGCTATATTTGTTGTATACAAGCTCATTGTTTTCGTATTTGCTGTTTGTCTACGTAAAATAGTAGGGACATTTTAATTGTTCCTCATCTTTAACTTCTTCCTTCTAACATTCTAACATTGTAACCTTTATTGGTACAGTGCTGTAGGTGGCAAAACTGAAGGCAATAGTCCAAGTGTGATCTGGCTGCAGAGGTACAATAACAATGCTGCTGTGCAGAATGATTGTTCCATTGGTTTACTACACAAGATCACATTGCTTTTTATTGCCACTGCACTGCATTGCTAATTTCTACCTAGCTATTTGCCTGCTTTCAGCCCCAGATCTCTTTCAGTATGAGGCATATCACATACTTCCTTCTCCTGTAATATTTGGGCTTTGGAAGCATTTTGGTTCTGCTCTCTAAAGAAATACATTTTTCTGCCTGGACATATGTCAGAGTATTCCCTTGTAGGAAAAAAAGGCTTTTAGTTGGTACATCTAGTGATGTAAAAATTGTACTCTTTCCTCTGGCCCATTCTGCTTTGGTGAGATTTACTTGATTTTTCAACATTCTACAGAAGGAACAAGTGTTAAGTTTCATATCACACAGATTCTACAATCCAAAGAAGACACATGTAGCCCAGTAGCACTCATCTGCTCCTTATACATGTGTTTATTAGCATTTAAAGTTGCTCAATATCATAGAAGACCTCATGTAAATTAGGCAGCATTAACTTTGCAGTTACCATAGTATTGAGTCCTGTTCACCTTCTAAACTCTTTTTACTTTCCAAACATCTAAAGAGCTTTCAAGAGCACAAGGAAAAGGAAGAATTGTACCAAGATAGTTGCTGACCCCTATCTAAATGTCATTCAAGTGATTCTGAACATAGACAAATTTTTCTCTTGGTTCCTATGGAAACATTCACCTCTAGTCTCCTTTATCACTGTATAGCTTATTTCTCATGTCTCTAGGTATTTTCTTTCACTACTTTCCAAAATGCTTGAATTGAATATACTTTCCATATTTACTCCTTATGTGATTTGGCACTTTCTGTATCACTGATGGAAGCATTCAGCAAGATTTCAAGAGAATCTTTCCCCAACCCTTCAGCAAAATCTTCATAACTTCACTAGGGAGAGTGGACTGTCAGGATTTCTACAAAAACCTGTTCATATTTCAGATGTATTTCTTCTAAAAATCCTATGGATGTTCATCACTGAGACAGGTAGAAAGGGTGGCTGAAAATTATATGCAGCCTCTCTTCAGCATTAATATCACACATTTGCCTGAAAAATTAGTCAAGGTAATAACTGTAAACATCTATTTATGTACAGGCAGAAATGTTAAATGCAGGTTGGGGAGGGCATTTTCGTCATTCTGCATCTTTTTCTGGAGCAAAGTGATTCTTGTGATAGATTCAGTGTACTAAAACAAATTGTAGCTTTAGAAAAAGCATAATATCAGAAGAAAACATTACAGATTATGAGTGATATTACCTTTAAGCCATGAATAGATCATTTCAGTCCTGTTGCATTTCTTAGTAAAGAAAAAAGAAGGGAGCAAAGGAAGACAGAAGCCTTTTTCCAAGTGTCTACAACTAAGGTCTGGAACAATATTATACCATATCTGGGTGAGTAAGTTTTTACATTACCTGCAAAAGAGCACACTTGCACCTGACCTCAAGATTAATGGTTCTTTACATCTTTAGTTATAACACTACTTCTATATGCCCCCAAAGAGACCTTTTTTTAACAAGGATTATATCTTCAATTAAAATTACATTGTGGTCTCACTAATAATTTTTTCAGCAAAGTAAGTTGAGGTGCAACAATCTCTGGGTGCAAACAGAAATGTACACCTGTGGATGAAGAGGAGAGAGAAATGTTTTAAATCAGTTCTAATACCAATGCCAATTCTAACATCAAGTCATGAAATTAGCACTAACAGCAATGATGGAACTACATACTGAAGTGTGATAAGACAGCAAGCTAAAGAGCAAGCACTGGGCCTATATCTAAAAAAAGGAAGGCCCAAATAACCTTCAACTATCAGGGGTTATTTTTGCGCTCTTTGCATTCTTACTAGATGATAAACAGAAAAGATAGTAACATTTATCATCTTAACACATGAAAGAATTTCAGACAGGACTTGCATTTGGGGGCACATAAGTCTTGGGGTTGTCTTTTTGCCAATGTGCTGTAATGTTATTGCACTCACAGTGCACTGCTGACAGTTACTGTTCTGCAAAAATGACAGAAAATAGGGAACAGGAGTAAGCAGTTTCACTTCTTGTACACAAAATGTCAATTTAGCTGTTATCTTATGGCCTAAGTGATTAGCACAATCATTTCTGAAGCTGTTTATTGTATCTGCCACAAAGGCAGCCAAATTCCCAAGCTATCTGAAACCCTTTGCTTCCAGTTCTCAGGATTGCTTGCTTATATTAGAGAGGATGCTTGAATCTCTCACAGTGGTTTTGCTGCCAAATTTTTCTGTGCTGTTGTTCTGTTTTCTAACTTACTCCACTTTAAGTAATGTTCTCTTTTACCAGGGGGATGAAGCGATCAGGCACTTTTCAGTATAAAGAATCCACCAATCACATATTTGTTGCAAAATTTAAACATGAGGCAAGAGAGAGACTAACGGTATAATTCCATTGTGTTGTTTACCCAGCGTACCCACATAAAGTCTCTAAAGGCACTGTAAGTGAACCAAAAAAGAAAAAATAATTTGTTTCTTCTGTCTTTCTTTTTCTCATACTCCCTCATTACACACTGGGCTTTCTTCCAAAATCCTGGAGGTCAGTCTAAGGGGCTTTTTATAACTTCATCCTTAGAATCTGGGACCTACACTTGTTTTTTCTGAGCCGAAAAGAAAGAATAAAAAACCCCAACATTTCTTTCTGGCATAGATTTTTTTTTTTTTTCCCTAAAGAGGAAGTTGTAGTCTAAGCTTTGCTGGGAATTACATTTTCTTTTCTCCCAAATGTGGCTGGCTTTCAAAAGGCCCTTAATTATCTAATATAAAATTGCCTGATTTGTCTGTTCCAATGTCTCATATAAAGCAGAATGCTTGATTCCGTTCCCTCAGAGAGACTGTTGGTAAAGTAATATTTTATTTTCTAATTCTGAGAAAATTTATTGTGATAAATAGATTACTTTATTACGGTAGTGAATTACGTCAATAATTGCTGTTATTTTGGCTCTTTAAAAGTACATGTTTCTGCTCTAATAATGATTTTACACTAATGCATCTTAGTACCATGCTTTTAAAAATATATGCTATGATTGTCATAAGAACACTGCATTTTTGTATTGCCTTTTATCAAGAAAGAGAGACTAGATAATCTACAATTTATACTTGTGATGATTTATACTTGTGATGAATTTATACTTTCTCATTTTTAGTGGGAAAAAATTGGTTAAATTTCTTTGGATGAACATGGAACAAACTCCAGTACAAGCACTCTGGCCCCCTATTCTTTATATAAAAATAGATCCAGTGCCACATGTCTGTCACTGTAAGATTATTTGGAAATTTCATCATCAAAAATTAAAGAGAAGCTCTTTCTAGGGACACCACAGGAACTGCATACGAATATTCCAGGGTTTCTCAAACTGTGGTCCCTGGAAATCATAGGTCAAAGGCATCACCACACCCATATCTGGAAAGAACACATTTTTCCCATCTGTTCATAGCAGGCATATGATGAAATGGGCAAGAAGTCAAACTGTAGAAATTATATGCTACAGAAAGGGAATGCATTTGCTGTGTATATTCACATAATGGTAAACTGAAAAAGAGGTGTCATCCTGCAGAATGCATCTCCCACAAGTGCACGTCTCACTTACGAATTTGACGCTAAAACAGATGCAGCTGTGAGAAGGGAAAAAGTATTTCAATTTCTGAGCTTTTTTGGGAAAAGTCTTTAGCAGATAGTGTACTACATTTTGCTTTGGTAATGATAGAAGCAGAACTCATGTGCAAGTTTAGCACCAAAGTGCCACAGTGGCATTTGCTCCAGACTTAAATGTGCTTCCTACTCTGATTGACAACTGAATTCAAAGTTGCCTAAGCCTTTGATTCCCCAAGGGCCAGACAAAAAACTTTGATATCAATCTACATTAGACAGCACAGTGCCTGTTTTAAAGAACCTATCCCTATAAGTATCATACAAAATCCAGAGCTATGGACTGTGGTCCCTATATATTTTGAGAGAATCAAGTGCCTTAAAAGTATGATTCAAAAGCTCATAGCCTCATCTCGCAAATGAATCAGTCAGACAAACATACAAATCCGAAGTGGTAAGCTACTAGTTTTCATTCACATTAATGCCTGTGAGCCAGGACTGTCCATAACACAAGGGGATTCACACCTGTATTCCTCACCTCCTAACACTTTTCCTGAGAGTGGGTTTGTGGGGTGGGATGTGAGGAGTCTGTTCTAGGTCAACCAGTTTTAATGTGGACAAACATGTGACATCTCCATGACATGCCATGGAGTACCTGCTTGGCTACTTTAGCCGAATAAGGAACCATAAATTAGGTGGTTATCATACCTCATTTGCAGGTCACATCATGACCTGCAAAGCCAGATATTTCTCAGTATGCTAAGATCTGGAAATCTTTTGGAAATAACTCACTTGCCTGCAGGAAGAAATATGAGTCAGAGGAATATCTTTATACTTCAGCAGTCACCTCCTGACCAATGGACTTAACTAGAGAATCGTAGAATCATAGAATAATTTGGATTGGAAGGCAAAGGCCATGCTTTTAGCTTTTCAGAGTGCCACTATATTGGAATAGAAGCTGGGCTGGAGGGCATCCCAACATCATTCTTAAAGTTAAAATAAAAGTTAAACAGCAGCAATACTGAGCAAGACACACTGCTGCACTGATGGCAAACTAACCGTGAGTTTCTTAGTGAGTATATACAGTGGCTACGCTATGTTTCCTGTCACCAAAGGCTGAGAAAAACACTCTACAGGTCTTGCTCTACCACTGAACAGTTCTCCAGGGACTGAGACTGCAAACGGCTGCTTCCTTACCAATTACACTCAGGAGTGTTCCCCAACTTCTATATTAAAAGGCAGCTGTCAGTTCCTCTTGCAAATTCTTCTCTTCCACAACTTTACAGCTAATTGGCTGATTTCTGAACTGAACTGGAATTTGCTTTACCGTAATATGAAAGTTTATTCACAAGAGAATGTTGGGCCATCTCTTACTCAGCTGATAAAGTCACTCCCCTTGCAATGACAGAAACTTCAATATGTACAGAATATAAGGAAAGTTTTTAGTGTTATTGAAGCATTAGCTTTGGTAGCTGGGTTTTGGTAATAAAAAAGTGGCTCTTTCCCTAACAATGTTAACTATTTTAGGGCAGAAAGATATTCAACATGATTGCATCACCAGCAGAAACATTAACATAACAAGGCTTTCTGGTTTTATAACCTGTATTCACCTAGATAGGTAATCCAGCTGCTAGCCTGCTGAAAATTACCTGTTTAGTGGTAGTCAATGGCACCTGATTTCCAATGCAAACTTTTATTTCACTTGTTAGTTTCAATACATTTCCTATTTGCCTTTGTTAGTGATGATAGTTTGTTTGTTGAGTTCTTTTGCTATATTTCATGTCAAAACTTGAGAATTAGACCAAGGAGTCTCAGGCTAAGAGGAATTATGACTAGATCTCAGTATATCATAATAAATCTACCTTTCTCATGTTGCCAAATTAAAAGGCTTCACCTAGAAGCTGATTGATATCTAAAAGAGAAAAGGTGTATTATCAGTGCTCCAGGTTTGCAGTTATTAAAAGGCTGGGGTTTATTCCTCCTCAAAAATATCAACCAATTTAAATAATTCAGTAAGAAAGAGGTTTAGCTTTGAGTGAAGAAGTATTTTTTATGACTCGAATTTATAGAATCAGACTAGTGGAAGAAGAAATATGTTAGCAATACCAATTTGAACAGTTTAATGACCATAATAAATTCCTTTACACTATTTACTTAAATAACGCATGGGCTAAAAAAAAAAATAAAATAATAATGCTAAATATTTAGAAAGAAATTGAAAAGGAGAAAAATTCAGGTCACTAAAGTAACATCTGAGTGTGAAACTGTGATTCATAAAGTATTATTTTCAAGTACTGTGTGCCATGGAGCCTCCAGTACGCACAGAGTGCTGCCCTCCCCCAGGTCTTACAGGAGATATCCTTACAGGAGCTCTTTACTACAGCCAGTCTTCAGAGGGGAAATTTTAAGGGAATCTGCTGCCATTCAATTTTAATTCCTTGGATTTTCTAATAGGTAGCACTTTCATGATATGGACATTTGTCTATGAGGAACCTGATGGAAATTACCAAGCTCTTTCGCATATATCACATAGTTCAAGGCACAGATTTATTTCCTGCCATTTCTGATAGCTAAAATGTGCTAAAGCATAAGGTGAAGTTTTAATGAGATAGAACTGTACTCAAGTGTACACTATGAAATAGCCTTCTTATTCTGTGTAGTTAGGGTTACCTTTGAACTCTCTGCAAGATCAAATATTTCTGATCAAATTTGGAAAAGAGATTGACAGACACTCCTGGTCTTACTATGGATATTATTCTCTTCTTTGAATCTGATTTTGGTTTTCTGGGGATCATTATTCCCCAGAGTTTTTTGAAATGTTTTCATGGGAAAACAAAAATTAGACTGGTCTTTCTTAAGCTGGGGTAGATAAATGCAAAAATTCTGTTTACGTCAAGAACACCTAAAGCATATTTTGCAAAATATTCTAGGTATAAAATACCTAAAGTATTTTGGTTTTGTGATTAACATTCTGAATTGGTGCACTAACTGATAAAGCAGGTGATGTGAGAAGTAACTCAAGCACATGTTTTTGTAAATGTCACTGTCACTGAAAGACACAGGAGTATGAAGTGGCATCCTTTTTCTGTTTTATAAATAAATAAACTCCACTGACATTGTAGGAAGAAATTTACCCTTCCCAGTAGCCCTCTGTCCTGGGTTCAGCAGTAGCAGTCATTTTTTCTTCTTCTTAGTAACTGTTGTGTTTTTGACTTTCAGCCTGGGAAAACGCTGATAACACCAATGTTTTTAGTTGTTGCTGAGTAATGTTTACTCTGAACAAGGAGTTTCTGAGTCTCATGCTCTGCCAGGGAGGAGAGGAAGCCAGGAGGAAGCAGAGACAGGACACCTGACCCAAACTAACCAAAGAGGTTATGCCCAGGATGTAAACTGGGAGTTATCCAGAAGGACTAGCTTTCTGCTCAGTCAGGCTGGGTGGTGAGCGGTTGTATTCTCTTCCCTTGTTATTTCCCATATCATTATTATTATTGGTGGCAGCAGTAGTGGTTTTGTGTTATACCTTAAGTTACTGGACTGCTCTTACCTCAACCCATGGGAGTTATATTCTTTAGATTCTCCTCCTCATCCCTCCGCTCCCGGAGGGAGGAAAGGGGGAGAGGGGAGTGAGTGGGCTGCGTGGTTTCTGAGTGACAGGCTGGGCTTAACCACGACACGTTAAGAGAAAAAATGAGGATTATATTAAAACTAGTGATTTCTTCCATTGACTATGTGCTTCTGAGTAATGTTTTAACTTTTATTCATGCAGGTCATTCTATTGATTCCATTAATTCTTGTGAGACTAAATTTTATTTTCAAAAGGTGCAATAAGATATTGAGATAGTACACCTAAGACCAGGGACAGACAGTATATGAAAATCACCTGTTATAGAAATATCTTTTTCTGAAGCAGAAGGTCAAATCCTGTGGCAGTACAAGTGGATGGAGCTGTTCCACTGGAGAGCTAAAGCAAGGAAGCAGGAAGATGCAAAGCACGTATGGGGCACAAGACAATGTTGCTGTTTATGCCTATATTATGATTTCTATGGATAATACTTCATGAATTCTTGGAGCCTTTCTTCTGCAGAGGGAGGCAGCAGGACCCTGTAACTGCGAATATGCAGAAAGCAAAAAGACTCTCTCAGTACAGAACCCAAGCCTGCCTGTTGCACATTTAACCAGATCTGTGATTAGTCATTTTCTAGTTTTTTGCCATGACAAGCAATGCAGAGGTCTCTAGACAGCTCCCCTCTCAGGCAAGCCTCAAGCATGTGCCTTCACTGAATTTCAAATTCAATCTGGTTTTACCTGTTACTGTTTTCATGAAAAGTGTTCTTGCCATTTAAGCTGACTTCAGCAGCCTGCTGCTATTGATAACCATTAATGTCTAGGACACAAAGAAGAAACATTTACTTAAAGATTTCCAAGGATCTCATTAGTAATGGATAGGGAAGGCGACATGTAACAAAATAAGATGTCTCCGGGTATCTGCTTTTCATCACAAAATGCTGAGTCACATTTTGCTGTCATTTACACATGCTACATAAACGATTCACTGAGATTGTCTGCACATAAATAAAGACTGAACTTCTGTTTTCAAAGTCCATTCTTCCTCACTACCCAAAACACACATATCCCAGATATGCAATTCTGAGATCTAACTCGTCTCCTGGCTCACAGTGGCCAATAAGGAGTTTTCTTGACAAATCTGATTTCAGGTTTTGACTGCACAAAAAAAACCCAACACCCTGAAAGCTGTTTGCAGTATAAACTATTTGCACCTCATTCTGCTGCAAGTCCACTGGAGGGTGTCCACAGAGGGGAAGGTTCATAGAATCATAGAATCATAGAATAATTAGGGATGGAAAGGACCTTAAGATCATCTAGTTCCAACCCCACTGCCATGGGCAGGGACACCTCACACTAAACCATGTCACCC
>JANHGB010023857.1:0-41567 GCA_026283785.1 Coracopsis vasa
ACCAAGGACTTTCTGAGCCTCATGCTCTGCCAGGGAGGAGAGGAAGCTGGGAGGAAGCAGAGACAGGACACCTGACCTGGAATGACCAATTTGGTATTCCATACCACAGCACGTCATGGCCAGGATGTAGAACTGGGGGCAGTTACCTGGAAGGGCTAGATCACTGCCGGGGTCGGGCTGGGGTGTCGGTCAATGGGGTGGTGAGCTGTTGTATGCTCTTCCCTTGTTATTTCCTTTATCATTACTATTATTGGTGGTAGCAGTAGTGGTTTTGTGTTATACCTTAGTTACTAAACTGTTCTTATCTCAACCCTCCGAAGTGGCATTCTTTTTGATTCTCCTCTCCATCCCTCCGGGAGCAAGGGAAGAGAAAGAAGTGGGGGAGTGAGAGAGAGAATGCGTGGTTGATTTATGGCTGATTGGGTTTAAACCACAACAGTTCACTATTCAGCACACGCATGCAAAAAGTTCTTGAAGAGCAATGGGGCTTCATAGTGGATTTTTTTTTTTTCTGTTAGATGTTCTGAGTTAGTTCACTTCTTAAATGTTGCAGAACCTCAGTAGCACACACACCTATAGGATAAACAATTGTTTACAGGGAATCCACTGTGCTCATACTGTGTGATAGGAGATGAATGGAGGCTTCCTGAGACAAATTAAGGGAACAAAATGGAAATTGAGCATGTAAAATGTTTAACAGTGCAACAAAAGATAGGATTGCTAAAGAATATAAATCAACTTTGTTAGAAAATTGAAGCTCAGAATTGTAAGGTTTAAAAATGGTCACAGCTCTCTAATTATATCCCATTGTCCCTAATGCATGAAAGAAAATGAAAAGAATGAGTATAATGTTTTGATGTGAAACAGTTGGTTTAAAGTAGTGTTCAGATGAAGGAAAGAAATTACAATATGCTGTTATTCTTTATTTCGTCACTTTATTTCATTATTTACATAGTCTGTTGTTAACTTCCGGTCTACAGAGGTTATCAGGATAATTACATGATTTCTTTCTTAATTTAACAGTTGGCAATAAAAATAGAGTTCAAAACCAGTAAGCTGGCTTTGCTGGGAGAAAAGATATGTTGGTGTTTGCTTTGCAACATGGTTAGTTTTGCTATGCTGAGGGATTTTTGGAAATTTTTGGAAATTTGTTTTGTTTTGTTTCAAGCCACAACTGTGATTTTTAAGTTATTTTAGTCTGAATTTTTGACTGAAACAAACCAAAATTTTTGAGGAACTCAGTCAATACTTCTTAATCTGGCCATGTAGTAACACATTTTAAAATAAGAATTCTTCACACCTTTATGAAAAAGTTCATAAAGTTAAACAGATCAGAGCAAAATGAAACAAAATAGAGAAAGCTGTCTATATAACACTTGATCTTAATCCCCTACACATAATGTTTGACCTTTAACAGCTTGTGTGATCTGTACTTACTTTTTCACTTCATCTTTTTATACTATATTTCTGGACACACATTCCACTACTCAAAGCCTCCATAGCTGCTTCTTCAAGACAACAGACACAATCATATTCAGCTCAACATATTGATACTCCCTTTTTTGTAGGTAAATGTTACTATTTAGCAGAAGGTTTAAAATTATTGCCAGAAGGATATTTTATTATTGGGGTCTGTACAGTACCACCATGTAGTAAAATCTTTTAATTTTCCAAAATCGAAGCTGCAGACTGAACTCCAAATGTATTAAAGCTCAAAAATCTCAGGAGAAAAATAACAGATAGACTTCTTATTTCCATGTAAGCAGATTTAAAACAAAACACAAAAAACATAGAATCATAAAAACTTTTAAGTTGAAAAAGACCTTTTAAGATTAAGTCCAACTGTTAGCCTAGCACTGCCAAGTCCACCACTAAACCGTGTCCTTAAGTGCTACATCTACACATCTTTTAAATACCTCCAGGATGGTATACAACTTCAATGACTTCCCTGGGTAGCCTGTTCCAATGCTTGAAAATGTTTTCAGTGAAGGAATCTTTCCTAATATTCAATCTAAACCTCCTTTGGCACAACTCTTGTCCTACTGCACGTTGCCTGGAAGAAGAGTCCAACACTCACTTCCTTTCAGGTAGTTGTAGAGAGTGATAAGCTTTACCTTGAGTCTCCTTTTCTCCAGTCTGCAGTTCCTTCAACTGCTCCTTGTTCTCTAGACCATTCACCAGCTTCATTGTCCTTCTTTGGACATGCAAAATACATGGCGTTATCTAAAAGAGCAAAGTCCCTTCATGCTTCCAGTATTTATTCCTGTTTTACAGACAGCATGTACCTTTTCCTATACATTATTGTCAGAGTAGTGCTACGTAGTTTTAAGTCATCATTCTAAAGAGATCTAGAGCAGAAAAATCGTGGTTGAGTGAGGATAACAGATGTGAAGGTGAGGTGTCCTTTTCAGCTAAGCTGGTGAACTTCCTACATCAAAATATGACTCACTTGCATGAGTACGGTATCTGTACTATGACTACCACAAAACTGAAAATCTGGGTAAAGCAGGTGTCACTTTCCCAATGTGTTTTTGCCTTTATTTTTTGAAGACATTTAACACAAGGAGAAAAAAAAAAAGGCAAAAAAGCATCCAGATACAGATTTCAAATCTTGAGAAGCACAGTAGACATAGCCCAAACATACTGAGAAGAAATTAATGTGTTATTTCTGTAGGGCAGATTGGAAGACTATAAGAAAGCAGAGAGACTTAGGGGAGTCCTTCCATGCAGGGAGCCTTAAGGATAAGGAGGAGGATAATGATGGTGATTAGAGTGTGATCCTAGAGCAGAATGCAAAGGTTATGTGTCATATACAGAATCTGCTAGTAAATTATTACTATGTTTCTTTTCTGTGATATAAAGGCCTGAGCATAAAGATTGATTTAGGTCCAAGTCAACTCTTTCAGCTCTGGGAACATAAGTGAATAGATTTTCTTTCAAACAAATACTGTTCAATTACCTGACTTGGGCTTATTATGTCAAGTGAAACTGTCTTATATCACATGTGTTTTATCCCAGTTATTTCTGTGACCTAGAAATACTTTGCTCACACAGAACTTTGACTTTGAAGAATCTAACTTATGAGAAGAGGTAGTGCAACGCAGAGCAAGTCACAGATCCATGGAGACTGAAACCTCGATAACTGAGAGAAAAGTACTTTGATACTCATATGATACCCAGTAATTGAAACATTGGCTCATTTAAGTTCCTGCTTCTATAAATTCAAGTGCACAATATGATGTGACAATTTTCTCACAGGAAAGAGGCAAGACCTTGGTCCTTGAACAAGATATATTCAAAACAATGAGGTGCTGTTCTATGCATTAGCTTAGAAATACTTGCAGTTTAAGACATATCAATTAATAAATCACAAATGTCTTAATTTGCTGTTCTCAGTATGAGAAACTATCTTATGTCAGCCTGATGACTTAGAAGTAATAAATTCTATATACAAAGCTTAATTTTCTTAACTGAGCAAAAAGATAATTATCAAGGCTGTAAAAATAATGGCTTGGATAGATTAGTTATTTATCTTTCAGGAGAATGGTGAGAAATTTCTTCTTTTAAAAACCTGATGTGCAAAAAGTAAGTGCTTTGCAAGACTTCACCCACCTCTGAAAAGGAGCTCTAATCTTGTGCTACAAATGCTCTTTATCTGTCCTTGCAGAATTGTCATCCTCTCCTTGGGCAACCTTAATCACAAATTGCTATGACCGTATATAATGCTTCATGTTATGCCATAAGGAATTATAGAGTAAGACCCTCACTATATGGGACTTACTACTCTGTTTTGTAGTGCTCTTCAGTAAATGGAGCTGTCTCTCAAAATCATGAGCACATCATTTTTTTTATTTTTTTTTTTTACGTGTATTTGTCTGAATGGAAAAGTATTTATTCTGTACAAACTTGATTATAAGACTTCAACATGCAGGGGAAAATTGAACTACTTTTGTCTTCTGAAATGAAAATAGGATATAAATATATCTGTTTATATACTTTTTATATCTGGTTATTCACTTTTCTCCCAATACACATATTCTATCTGAGGTAATTTAGTGGTACCTTACCTTCAAGGTAACAGGAGTGTAAGTCAATAAATCAGAGACTAAAAAAGATGCAGTATTCATTAGAGCTATTACAGCATTGGAGGATCTTTCTATAAGCTGAAATCAAGTATGCCAGTAGTGTAAATGCATTTCTACCAGTAATATCTGCTATCCCAGATCACAGTTTCAAAGAAAATTATTGATTCATAATTAGACAGTTGTTAAGTGGAGTTTTTCAATGTTGAACATTGGTTCAAATTTTGTGTTTCCTGTATGTTAAAATGCGTATGCATATATGTTGTTGTGTACCAGGGTACATTTAGCAACAGGAGATAGACTACTGGCAAGATTGCTTCATTTTGAGTGGTAACTTTCCCAGCATTCAGAATGACAACCTGGTTTTAAATATCTGTATGTTTGTGCCTTAGAATTTGCTGAAATTATAAACTCCACAATAACTACTGACCTGCTGCAGCAGTCTATGTGAGGCCTTCACCTGAATCATTGTGTTCTGAGCATTTAATGTGACCTCTGTACAACTAAGTATATGGAATTTCTAAGTGGATGATATTGTTTTTTTCACTTCCAGCTACAGTACTTCAGTTTTATTTAGTTTCCTGTATTTATAGCTTAGCATTATGGAAACTGCAGATAGTTATAGAGGCGTCTTAGGCTTATCAACAAGAGATATCTGAAAGGTGATGGAATTAGATGACCCATTAGAGAGATTAGACCTTTTTGCAGAAAATAGCTGTAATTTGTAGTGCAAACTGAAGAAAGTTAACTTTTTAATTCATTTTAAGTTTATAGAGTATGTTGTATGTCATCTTCCTTCAAAGATATTTAAAGGCATGGATCTGTGAGCAAAAGAATAAAGGTTCACTGTGCTCTTTAAGAATTAATTCAAACAGAAACCAAGTCTTGACTAGACTTTGGGACTGTTGATGCTGTGTCATTTCTTTTCCTTTTCCTTTTTCTTTTATTTTTCTCTTCATTAGGTAGGAAGGAACAAACCCAGAACTCAGGCACACTTAAAAAATCAACAGCAAGACATAAAAAGCACAAAATGGTATAGGATTTGATATTGTAGATAAGGGAAACTAAGTAAAACCTATTTTCACTGCTCAGATGTGTTGATTGAATTTAACAGAGTACTAGATCCTTAAGCCAGTTTAGACTTTGATTTGAATGGTATCTTTAGTCACCGTTCGTTCACTCTAAATTTTAACCACGTAAGGACAAGACTAATGCATACATGTCAAGACCAATTATTAAAAGCTTGGTTAGTAGATCTAGATGTTGGTAGAAGGTGAAACTTAATATGTGTAACACTGAATTATGCTTTGCTCTTTCAAACATTACTAAGTGCCATTTAAATACTCTGTGTATCTTAAGAAGACTGAATTTGAAAGTCCTGAAGCTTAAAATTTGAACTGAAATTGGAAAGAGGTCTCAAAGGTGAAATAGATTGAACTGTTAGTAAACATATTTAAATAACATTAAACGTCTGATTTCTGTAATCATTCCAGAAAGAATTTTAAGTTTAAAGTGACTTTTTAAGTATATGTTAAGTATAGCAAGTGAACTACATACAGAGAGGAGTAAGACACCTCTGTACTAAGTACCCTACTGAAAACGTTATTATAGTTGCTCTCCTGATGAGGCAAAAGGACATATCAGTACAGCCTAGTTAAATCACACAAACAGGGCAAGCTCTACAAAATATAGGGCTTGGCATAAAAATGGAGTAATGGATTCCATTTAAATAAAGTTTATTTAACTAATGTCAGACAGGAATAATTTCTAGGCATCATGACCATGCTAAAGTTAGTATTCAAGAAGAGATCTAAAAGGAGAGTTTTTCTGAATACATACCTTCCATGGAAGTCTTTTCTCATGTGCAGAAGGCATATTTTGGCAGGAGGGAAAAGCCTGATGATGGTATCACCATTAGATTGTGGTCAATAGAAGTATATTAAATGACCCAGTAGACAGCATGAAGAAACACTGAAGGCAGTCCAAGCAAAACTGTTCATTCTGCTGCCATGCAACAATACACTAGAGATGCTTAGTTCAGCTTCCTTATGGTCAGCAGCCCTTTACTTCTGGGCAGAACTGCAGATGTGACATGCCTTTTCTGTCATTAGTAGTACTTCAGTCTGAGAACATGGTCCAGCTCCTGCTATTGATTGACATGAAGTCCACAATAGCAAGAGTGAAATGTGCCAGAATACTGTACCTTGACAACTGTGGGAGTCTGGTAGACACAATCTTTAGGTAGCATACTATGAAAACTCATCAGGCAATCATATTCACACATAAGTAGTCTCTAAGAAAATTCAGGAATGTAATTAAAATATACTAATTATTTGTAAAAACTGGTTCAAGAAAATACATTTCACTTGCAGATCAAAGTTGAGACAAGATGTAGCAGGGAATGTTGTTTGCACCCCTTCCTTTGCCCACTTAAGTAAAGAAAGATTCATGAGCAAAATTCAGGTTAAAACAGTAGAAGTCAATGGTTTAGCTTAAGGACGGGTGAAGGTAATGTAATGTAATAAAAAGGCTGTATTGGGAAAGGCTGAACATTTATCTAGTCTGCTATCTTGTCTCTGATAGTGGCTGGGGGGAAATGCAAATGCTTGAGACAGAGCATAAGACTGCTGAGGTAAGTGCATAGTAATACTTCATTACTTTCCCAGCCTTAAACTGTGTCTAACTTTGAAAGTTACTGACCTAGAAGGGCTTTCTCTGTGTTTTTTAACCCTCAAAGGATTTCTCGTCCATGAAGGTACCGAGGCTGTCCTTGGTACTGGTACTAACTTGCAACATCTTCTGGCCGGGAATACAGAGTTTCATTGACAAGCTATGTGATGAATCATCTACATCTGGTTATTTTAAATTTGTCACCTAGTAATTTTTATTTGGGACAACTTAGCTTTTGGTTCAGAAGAGATGGTGATTGCTCTATACCTTTTCCCTACATGCCATTCATAATTTAGTAGATGGTTGGTGAATATCCTCTTTATCCAGACTAATAATCCTATACCTATCTATTCATAGAATAATTCAGTCTGGAAGGATTCCAGGAGGCCTTCAAGTCTAGTCCCACTTCTTCATGCAGAATCCATCTAATCCTTTCATCTTCCTTTTTTGAGCTTTCCGGTTTTACTAAAGCCCATGTAGATAATCATGCTGCACAGTCCTTGAGATGCATGTTCACTCTGAGTTTGTAGAGTGTTATAATGTTTTCTTCTTTATTCGTTTCCTAGATATTTGTACCTATCTACCTTTTTTAGCTAGCCTCTTTAAACTGCAGGACAGGTAAGAGAATATATACGATAGTGTTGTGTTTATGAAGTCTCTGCAAACTTTTTCCAGTTAAAGTACAGGTACCCACTGAAAATCTAAACATAGAAAATATATTACACTTCAGCTGAGATCTTATACCAATGGAGTTTTATAAGAAAAGTTGTAACTGTCTTTCTACTACTACTGTTCACAGTAATGATATAAGATTAAAAGACAAGACCTTGTACTTACAGATTGAAGATGATGGAGAAAATATATCACATAAAATTCTCCCTCAATTACTTTTAAAACTGAGGGAAAGTTTAAAATTACAGCATTTTGCAGTGAATAGCACAGCATATGTTTAAATCATGGAATTCATTATCCACACAAGACTTCTGTTGTATGTACCGTAAATAGCAAATATATAAACAGACTTTAGAAAATCTGACATTTTATTTTAGGAAGCTGTGATTTTACGTGTCTAATGTAGACCTGTTACAGTGTAGTTTTGATAATGCTGCATTTCATTTGGATGTGCTTCCAACTAAACAGATCATATGCTTTCATAGGTATGCAACTTTTGATCATAGTGGTAGTAATATAAAGATGGCCCAGACATGGCACAAATCTAATGCTATCAAAAAGAATAAACTACCTAAATGCACATCTTTCATCAAAGAATGTGTAAAGTAGAAGTAGTATATCACATAGAGACTAAGTTTATATCGGGCTAAACTTTCCCCTTGCTTAGGGCAAATAAAGTTTTCGTGTCAGGTGAAATGTGACAGTAGTGGATATGGAGCCTGCTACCCATTCATATTTTCACATTTGCCATCGCTTCTTTAATGGATTTTGAAAATACCTTTACACCAATCTGTAAAACTGTGTCTGAACAGAATATGCATATTGGTCATGGGTATTGCTGAATACTGTCTATACTAACCTTATGTAAATGTGTACCACATTAGGGCTTATTTTTAATGCCATAGGCATTACAACACATAGCCCTCTGAGCAATAACATGGTGTTATTAGTGACTGTGCATAAAAGAAGACAGACTACACTGAAGCCGATCATCAGCAAAATGAGGAAACAAGACTTGCCTACTGCTTTATTAGTAGTGGTGAAAACTTAGCTTAATTACTGTTTCTAAATTTTTGTACCATACTTCATGGAATTTGTGACTAAGAGAATCAAGTCTAAAATTATATTGAAAAAATGATAGGAAGCTTAAACTCTAGGGTTTGAAGAAGTCGTGAGGAGAATGGATTCTGGGATGTGGAGAAGGCAGAGGAGGTAGGGAGATAATCTTCAAGCATATGCAAATTAGTTGCAGTGACAAAATAAATTACATATTTTCCATATTCTCCTATGCAACAAATAAAACATGATGGGCATAAATTAAGATTTTTTGGTTTTGTTTTTTTTTTTTTTCTTATGTGGTAGAGGTTTTGAAGCAGCTAGAAGGCTTGAGGAACCTATATTATACTAAAGATTTCAGGAAGAGGTTGCAGAAACAATATAGAAACATTAGTTACTGCCTTGCTATCAGGATATCATCTACTGCATGTATTTTCTGTATGTTTTGTACACAGGATAGATGTGTAGTACCATTTACCTCCATTATTCTGTAAGGAAAGTCATGTTGAGACTGATTCTGCTGCATTGCACAATCTGATGGAACAACCACCTGAAGATAATGTGGAAACAAGCCATAGAAAATGATTGACAGGCTTGAGAAAGCATACTAATGGGATATTTTAATCCAATAGAAGAATCATAGCAAGAACTAATGACTTGAAGCAGAAGATGCATAAACTTAAATTATAAATAAGACACAGATTTTTATGCCAGCAGTGATTAACCTTTGAAACAAACTGTAAAGAGGAAGTGTGGATTGTGTATTTTCTGAAGATTTGCAATTAATGCCAAATGTTCTTTCTAGGCTCCAGTTAGGCTTGGTAACAGTCCACAAATAATCTAATCTGTTTTAGAAGTGGAATTGATGTTTGTTTCGGTTTAGGTTTCAGGAGTTGGCTTGTTTTGGTTTATTTTTATCAACAGTTATTCCAGTCAATTTTGGCCCCTTCATTCACGTTGCTACAACCACAATGTCACCTACTGTCCTTCCTTTTGGATTCTAGTTGGTATCAGCCCCAAGTTTAAGTAGAAGTTGTAACCAGTGAGTCACAGGAAGCAGAAGCACTGGTTCAGAGTCTGGATGTGGGAGGGTCAAAGTTAGCATAAATCATAGTATCTTTCTTGTTCTGTTGATTATAGACAATCTTGGTTATGGGCATTCTACAGGGAAAACGGGTAAAAACTTATTTGGTGGAATACTGGAAATCAGATTTAGATCATATAATGATGCCTTAAAGACTATGGATATATTCATATACTACTAGGAGATGGCAATGGCATGATTACATATGTTCAGTAATTTTCAGTTCACCTGACTTAATATTATCCATCAATTTCTTAAGTAACAAAAGGTAATAAACCATGCATTTTTTTTTCTTCTGTATCTTTAATTTGTTCTTTAAAGTTCACCTGTAAATTGCACTATAAATTTCATGTGTATTGTCACTGTTCAGTATTAAATCCAGTGTTCTAGGCAGTATTAAATTCAGCGCTAACCCCGACTATAACTTACAGAGCATTGTAATCAGCCCAATGGAATCATACGACATTGACATTGCCAGGCTCCTGTAAACTCTTTTCCTGTCAGTAAGACTGTAGTCATGATAACAAGTGCCTTTTTACAATTGTCTTGTGCCTCTTTGTATGTATAAAAATACAGTAACCTTTTTGAAGTATTGAAGTTAAGCAGAACTAAGAAACGAAAAAATTTAGGGGGAAGGAAAAAGAATCTCTTTCCTTACTAGATATATTGTCATTAGGAGAACTCAGCAACAAATACTAAATACCAGTATGCTTTGCTTGCTTAGACTACGTATTTACTACCTAGTTAATATTTGTATATTCAATGGTGCCTAACAGCACAATGAAAGCTTGTTCTTCATGCAATAAGAGCTAGTCCCTGGCTATGGAGTTATATAGTTTAAGTGTCAGCTTGTAATACCCTTGTTCATTTTGCAAAGATATATACTTTGCAAATAGTCATTTTGGATAAAGCAATGTACAGCTTAGAAGGAAGAAAGGATGTGAAATGTGGCCCTAAGGATAAGATTCATCTTCCTTAAATTAGCTATTCAAAGTGCAGTTAAATATTTCCTACTTGATCCCTTTTAATATTGATTCAGCTCCCTGGCCCAGGCAGACACTTCCCTTGTATATCTAATGTACTATACTTCGAACAGTTAGGAGCTTGATTTTGTGCACTTCTAGGCTCTTAGACTCCTGCTATGATTCTTAGAGTTCCCAGCCTTTCCCTGCATTGGTTTCTTCATAGACGTATGCAGTTTACTGTACCGGTCCCAACTCCTTTGTATGGAATCATGGGATTATTTAGGTTGGAAAAGACTTTTAAGATCAAGTCCAACCATTAACCTAGCACTGCCAAGTTTGACACTAAGCCATGTCCTCAAGTGCCACATCTACACATTTTTTTAAATACCTCCAGGGATGGTGACTCAACCACTTCCCTGGGCAGTCTGCTCCTTCCTGGCTTTTTGCAAAAAGACATTTGAGGTATTTCAAATAGCTTCATATAAGATGAGGCCCAGGGGAGCAAGAAAGTTGCAGGGAAGACAACCTGAAAACCATGACAGTGCTTATGTCTCCCAGTGTTGTGGTATCAGGATCAAATGGATGCAATGGATATTCCTCCCCTGCCCACCTCATCATTTCAGGCTTGGCATGTGAAGTAGAGATTGCTTGCTACATGGTGCGGTGTTGAGGTCTGAGGCCCCAGGGCAGCTATTCTGGCTAATTGGAGGGTTTGACACCGAGATGCCACCAATAAGACATCATGGCAATGATGAGCAACAGAAAAAAGCTTTTCATCATGAAATGGCATGTGGTGAAGGAGGAAAGGGAATGTGTTAGAGAAGAGTGCTCATGCTTCTCTGTTCTTTATGAGGAAACCTCAAGGGCAGAAGGTGAACTTCAGAAACCATTCCAGAAACCTTCAGCATTTCATAACAAAAGATGTGTGTCACTGCCCCCTGCAACTTGTCGGTGGAGAGAGATACCAGATTTATGTAGTTGTGCTCTACAAGCATTTAATAACTCAAAAGGTGCTGAGATTTGCTCAGATGGTCTAAGTTTGGGTCTAATCATTGCTCCTGCTCCAACCTCTGCGCAATCTTGAAAAAGTGTCTTTGCTTTCTCTTGATGTTGGTTTCCCTATACATAATATGAAGACCCTAGTATCTAGCCATTTACCTTCTGAATTTCAGTGTATGGATATCACTAAATTTTTTCTGCTATACTAAAGAACTAAAATTGTCTTAGACAATGAGCTAATCGGCACTGCTTGCTAACACCTGTCTATTTGTGATGTGCTCAGGCATTATGTCAACTACTGTATGTTTGGATACATTATGCTAGCATGGGCCCATGTCTATCTCTACAAAGATAGATTATGCAGTGTTTAGGCTGCTCTTTCTCTCGGGCCTTAGCTAACAATGTGGGACTGTTATAAATCTCTGCTGTAATTTCTGTTATACCACACTGGGAATTGAGTTTTTCTCTTGCGTGCTTATGGTAATGAATTGCAGGTTACCAGATTTACCACTTATTGTATCCACCAAATGCAAGCTACTAACTGACAAAATTACTAATTACTATAATGCAGGTAATTGTTTTCCTTGAGGTTTTAACTCTTGTTTTATGGGATTCTTAATTCCTTTAGATGTTGTTAGTATCCATCTAGCCAGCAAAACAAATAGATCTGCTGCAGCTTCCTTGCTTCTAATGATGTTTTTTAAATAGGTGTTTCTTATTCATCTTGAATTCTTATGTGTTTTTCTGAGAAAGTTTAAATGGAGTTTTCCACCTTGGAATAAATGGCCCTACAGAATAAGTATCTGTTTTCTGAAGGGTTTTCATTGAACTGCGGGTGTATGCAGAAGAGCTAAAAAAGAGGGGTGGGAAGATGGAGAGGATTGAAACAAATGGTGTATAAATATTTTATATCAAAACATTAACTATTATGTCTAAATATAAGTTGACACTTTTGTCTGTCCTTGTAACTACAATTCTTGCAGAAATGCTATTCTATGCTTTCCGAATAACTTTTAGCAAGCTATTTAAATATTTAATAAAGTTGCTTATTTTGGTGTGGGGTGAATAATGTCGACAAAAATTTCCCCCTCACAGATATGTGCTGACGGATAATTAGCTGGAGAGCCTAATCCTGCACTTGTTATCCATAGCATAAAAGATTGGAAGACACATGTGCCTTCCCAGTGTTACTGGCACTTGAACCATTCACTTGGAGACGAGAGACAGCTGTTTTTACCAGTGAAGGAGGAGAGAAGGAACTCTCCGATTTGTCTCACTTTGGTTTCCATGCTCTTTGTGATATCCCCAAAGAATACAATGAGTTCAGAACACTGGTAAAAACACAAAGCTTTAGTTTTGCAAGTGGTGATAGAAAACTCCTCAGCTCAGTTTGGGGAAGGTTTATTTTGTTTCTTTCAAAACACTTCACTTGACCCACAGTATCAGAGAATCATATAGTCATTTAGGTTGGAAAAGACCTTTAAGAAGATGGAGTCCAACAGTTAACCTAGCACTGCCAAGTCCACCACTAAACCATGTACCCAAGTGCCACATCTACAGTTCTTTCAAATACCTCCAAGGATGGCAACTCAACCACTTCCCAGGGCAGCCTGTTCCAATGCTCGATGACCTTTTCAATGAAGAGATCTTTCCTAATATCCAATCTTAACCTCCCCTGTTGCAACTTGAGGCCGTTTCTTTTTGTCTTATCACATCCTTCTGTTTAAATAGGCATTTTACAGGTACAGGCCTGACTTGCAAGCTAAAGTTCTCCAAAGGTGCCACTGCCAATATTGTTACAAGGATACTGGAGAAAAGCAATGCTTTCTAGATATTTATAATGAAAACTCTTAAGTATGTTTGTAAGAACCGTCATGAACTCTGATTATATTGTTTTGCAAGAGCTGAAAGCAACCTTTGTCTATACTGAATCAAATATTAAGTGTTTTCCCAATGAATGCATTGCTCTATCTTATCTGTAAAGAACAGGTGGAGATTTTATTTGCTCATCCTGGCTTCGAGGAATGTATATACATTCCTCAAAGTATAAAACAAGTCAGTCTTTCTTGCAAAATTCGATAAAAAGTTTGTATCTTCTTTTACCCTAGAATTTTAATCAAATAAACTACTCCCTGCTTGTGACACGGTACACCAGAGGGAAGCCTGCTGCTGTTCACTTGTGCAGTATGGACACGTATTTAGCTTGCTCAGATAAGAGACACTTGAATGATTGTACGGCAGTGAAATGGTCAGCAGGACCACTTCCCTATTCATTTCCAGGTTTTCTTGCTTGTATGTTATCTTTCCTTTTTGTTGCATATGTAAAAATGTTTTTAAATGAAAAGGTGCTGTTGGTGTAGTACAGTAAGTATATTCTCTCAAGTTTAAAACCTATGTAATAAAAGCAAGTTCACATTTATACATAGTAGCTATGTTTTAACCATAGCAAGTAAGAAGATACAAACTAATCTTTTTCAATTTCCAATACCTAATGGAAATAAACTCTACTCACTTTAAGGTTCTACTATGTTTCTAACCCCTCTCTTCAAAGGAATACTTTCTCACACTATACCATATATTGCCTTTTGTTCCTATCTTTTTCCAACATATCCTAAATCCACAATTAAATAAATCCATGATCACCAGTTATGTTTCAGGTCAGGCTTACAAATATTGTCTAGATACAGTTCTTTACTGAGTTAGACAAGGTAGACGAATATTTAGTCAAATGTCAAGGGTTAAATTCCTGCTGTTGATTTGAATTTCTGTCACCTGCCTTGCTGCACTTATCTCCACTATTTTATGTAGTTTCATAAAATGTTTAACAGTTACTAGAAAATAAAAGTTCATTCAGAAAAAATAAAGGTCACTCAAATAAAAACAGAAAAATACCAAATGCAACTAGAAAAGGTTCAATCATTTAAAAGGTCAGATTAAATAAGACACATTGGGGTAGTTTTCCCCCCAGTTGCTTAACTTTCATAAAAGTTGATGAAAGCTCAGAGGTGAAGGAGCTGATTTTTAGAAACCATTTCTGAAGCAAAACTTGATGAAAATAGGTGTCTCTTCTGTAAGTTGCTCTTCAAAGATGCCTATACACTTAACAGTTGAACATCTGTCTGCAATGATCATAGAACAGTTGTATTGGCTCTCAGGTCTCTTAAAGGAAATAATCTTAGAATTATAAAGGGACAAAGAGGGAAGGAAGTTTAAGAGTTGTCTTACTCTTTGGTGCATATGCCCTTGAATTTTTGTGTGATGCATCTGAGTGTTGACAGATTGAAAGCTGTATTATATGCTGCACACTTACAACTGATAATTGATTTTTATTAAATGGTTCAGGTTTGGTTTTTTTTTCTTACTATTCTCCTTTGAGAAAAGAAATGTATTTCTGTTATTTGTAGTGTATGTCAGTGAATGCTTTACGAAGGTCACATTGTCAAAGAGCTTTTCTGAGTGCCTGTGGTAAATTCTGTTTTACATCCATCTTTTTGCTTCTACATTATAATGAAAGGTTCAGTGATAGATATTCAGAGCATTTCTGTTTCAAACATAATACTGATCAGTTTTAGGACAACTCTTTGGGGCGTTCAGAAACGAGCAGGTAATATTCTACTTGTAATGAAGAGAGATTATATGTTTGTGTGAATACATGTGTAAGGTGCATATGCTGATCATAAAGTGAGTTAACTTTTCAATGAAAGGAAGGAGGAGGAGGTAATGAAAGATGTTTGTCTCTCATAATCTGGGAAAATTGGGAAAAATTTTGAAGAAATTGTTTTCTGCCATAAACTTCTTACATTTGGTTATCTCTTCTCCCCAGTTTTCTTCGATGTTTCTGTAGAATACTGGAAGGGTTAAAGGGGAATTGTAGATTACAGTAGGAAAATCATTCGCCTTATTTCAGTTACCCTTAAGTTATCGTTAAAGAGTGTCTTCTGTTGCACTTGATGCTTTTGTGACTAGTGAGATGGTTATCCACACAAGAAAGGGGATTTGAGGTGGGGTGTTTTGTTTTGTATGTGTTTTGAGGGATTGCTTGTTAATTTTTTACTTTTCTAACTTTCATCCAGCTTTCATCTGGAGAGTGCTATTTTAGATCATATGTGAACTGCAGTGGTAATCCTGAATCTGTACTGAGTACGCATTGAACTACAAGCAGGTACTTGCTAGGAATTTACCGACTCTTAAATGGTATTGAATTTCCTCTTCCAAGGGCTGTTTTTCTTGCAAAGCCATTGTGTCAATAGCAGAGTTGGTAAAGAACTGAGACTGCTGCCCCCTTCATTTGAAGGCCAGAGAGCTTGATCATATGCTTTCTGGTGGAGTTAGTTCTTACAGTTCTGTCCTTGGTAGAAGGAATCAATCTGCAGGACACAAGAGAAAGCCTCTTTTCTCAGATTTTAGGAATTGTCGAAAACCGACAAATAGAAAACATTGCTCCCCAGTGTGAAGCTTGGGTCTCATAGAAACAACTGAATTTTGAGGGTTTATCTGAAGGCTTTGCCTATTGGTCATATTTTAGGCAGAGATTGTGTTTATTGATCACTAGTTTCATTGTATTATAAGTATGGCAAAAGCACTGAGAGCTTAGCTCCACGCCTTCTCATGTGTCATGTTGACATTAGGTAAGGCGTGTGTGTTCACTCACTTGAAGAGCATTGTTACCTGAAATATTTTAGCAATCTTGGTCTATTTTTATTTTGTTTAAAATATGCAGGTAATCTGAAGTATTCTGGTAAAGATGACTGTTTTTTACACAGCTTTGTCCCATATTTGTTCTTAAGGGTTCTGTTTGCTTCAGCAGATTTGACATTTAACATTTGTCAGATTTGCTTTCTGGTTTTCTGGACAGAAAAACATGCTACCTGTTAAGTGTGATGCAACTACAAACTTAGTGTTAAATCAGGAACTGATGGTTGTCACAGCAGGAAGGAATGTTCCAGCTGAATTGCAATATATATTTTATTACAGTATGTGCTTTCTCTGACATAATCAAACACCCCACTTCTGAAGAAAATTTGGTACAGGAGAATTCTGTACTACCGAAGAAATTCACCAGTGTTGGGGGTCTAACTCTTGAAGATTAACAGGACCTTTAGCATACATTTTAAGGGAACTGGTAAATCTCATTTAAGTTCTCTTTTCCTCATGCTAACATGGTATGTGCTTTAACATTTTTTCTTTTCCTCATGAAGCTGGATTAAACTTCAGAGGCATATATAATTTGCACTGCTTGATTATTCTTGGATTGACATATTTGCTTTAAAGTTTACATTTTTAGCTACAATGTATACCACATTATACTGTACTTGGTGGCAGTCTTGAAAACAGTTTTGTACGCTTTTCATCATACTCCAGAAAACACAAGCAATACCCAGCGCATTGCTGGAGACCATGTAGGAGATATGTAGGTGTAGGAGACCCTGAAATACAATCAGTAAATACTTTAGTTCCAATAGTTTCTTTGTAAACATAATTGCTTTATAATTCCAAAAATAGTTTCATTCCTGTTAACACTACACTAACACCACTACAGTAGCATTCCAGTTGTATTTACTTTACTAAGTGATTTTATTTGTCTCAGTCTAGTTGGGTATAGTTCTGTGAATCATTCTAGTATTTTTAGAAGGCAATAGACTGTGTACTCTTGGGCAAATCAAAGTTCCTGTACCTTGTTTGGTAAAACCAAGCAAAGCAGACTAGTTTTGTTTAATGTTTTCAGATAAAATTTACTAAAACAAATCTGCTGCTAAAAATGCATTTTTCTGACCATGTTCTATGAACTAATGTTGCCCAAATAATGTGCAACTTTCTGATACTGACTCCCTATTGAGAGGTAATCTTGAGGTATTCACTGCTTCTAAAAATAGAAGAAATCAAGATTTTTCCATCAAAATGTTCTAGTCATGGGAGATTTCAAATACCTTCTCTAGAGTCTAACAGCTTGCAGCTTCTTTTGCAGTTTCAGTTGGATATGCTATTCTTTATCACTATATCTCAATCGTAAATAAGCTGTATCCTAGACAAGCAATTATTCTTCCTCGGTGACTAAAGTAATTTTTGTACACAGCAGAATGCAAAAATTCAGAGTGAAAAATTGTCTAAATGATAAAGAACATTTGTGTATGACATGTCTACTGAGACATGCCAAACAAACGTTTGTGTTTTACATACAGTAATTAGTTGTTCGCGCAGATAAGAGAAGGCAGGAGGTGCAGTAAGTGTGGATTTCGTTAGGGTATTTTTAATCTTTGCCAAGCTACTTGTTGGTTTTCTGGGTGTTTTTGTTTTTTTTTTTTTAAACGGTGTATTTCTCCCTGAAACGTATGCAGTGTTACACAATGGTAAGAGCATGTTACACTGTATTACACTTGAATCCCAAGGTAATGTCACTATGATATGGTACTATATTGTTACCCTGTAATTAATTCTCTCTTGGTCCAATCCAACCCAAGTTTTCGGTAGCTACTGCTTCTGTTTTAAAGTGAAATCAGAAATAAACATGCACAAAACAGTTATTAGAGTCTTTTGGCATGACCTACTAGGTTTTCAGCAAGCCCACACTGTTTATGGGTTTTCACACGTTTACTCCCACATGTTCACATACTGTCTTCCTTACTATATGTCAGATTACTCTTGCTTAAACATTGTGTTGTATATCCTGCTTCCATGTTTTGATCATCAGTTGGCACATCTTCTTTTTGCCAGTCCTCAATTATTTCTCCCATTACCTTATTTCCTGAAGACTATATCAGTAAGACTTCTTTGTGTTGCTTGTTTAAGGAGCAGCAGGCCCACACTTGAAGACAGGAGCTCATCTCCCAGACTAGGGCTGTGCAAACTCCTGAAGCAGCACAGCGGAGGAGGCAGTGCTCAGGGGTGACAGCATGAAAGGACCTCCTGGAAGGTTAAGCAGGATGGGAAAAGCTCTAACGGAAGATACTGATAACAGCAGTATGGTGCGTTTTTGAGTCACAAGATGCAGTTAGGTTTAGCTCATGTTACAATCCGATTCCTCATTTGCCCTGTTACAACTGCTTAACACTTGATTTATTTATTTATTTTAAATTTAAATCATGACTAACTTACTGAAAGGCATCCAGTTTCATTCTGAAAACCTTAAACACTTCTCTTTTCCTCAGTGTTGTATAGGAATTATGAAGTACTTTCAAATCTAAAAAACCATTTACCTGATTTATAGCTTCACCCTGCTTCAGTCTAAAAAGACCACTAAAAATTGGGGCACAATAATCCTGATTCAGTATTTTAAGGCACTAGTGACCAATACAAACTCGAGCACAGCTGAAATAATTTTAGTGGCTGATTAAAAGTTTGGATCAGGCCTTCAGCTGAATGAGCAGCACAGAAGTGATTTTTTTAATTTTTTTTTTTTAATCTGGAATGTAAGGAATGGCAAAGAAAAAAACAAAACTAATTTTTGGATGTTTTAATTACTGCCAAATATTTTGCTTACTGTCCATGTATTATGGCCATTTGCTAATTTTTTTGCCAGGGAGATTGATTCTAAAATTTGAAAATTGAATCTGTGGGTAGAATACCTTTAATAGTTAAGGACAGAGTATCTCTGTTCCTGTTCAGAGGTAAAGATAAGTATGAAGGAGCAGGCACTTGGTTTATCTGAGCCACCTCTGTGACTCCAGCCAAACTGTAGAAAGCCTCTTCTAATTTTCCAGCTTCCTGACTGAAGAGAGTAAATAGGTTGAGGGGGAAAATGGAAAGCAGAAGAAAATCTGACTTCAGTCCCTGCTCACATCAGAAGGTGCACAGGCCTTTCAGTGGATGAGAAGAAATTATTTCTGTTCTGTTCCTCTTGGGCACATGTGGAGTTAGAGAAACTGAGATGTTCTAATTTTCCTCTGTTCAAAGGGCAGTTTGCATTAAAACAGCAGGCCCAGCGTCTGTATGAAGTTAGGTCAGTCTCTTAGAAAGCAGAAATAGTGTATGATGAAAATGACATATTCAGTAGGTTAATAACAGATTCCAAACAGTTGGAGAGCAAAGGAATAAGTGAATAAATTACCCATTCCTCCTGATTAATTCAATGGAATTGTTATTTTTGTAGAATTTTTTGTGCATTTGTAAATAACAAATTACTTTATACCACAATGTTTTCATAGCCCATTTAGGTGCAGAAAATAAGTTAATTTCACCAAACAGAAAGAAAAAAAAAAATCATTGAAACAATTAACTCCAGTGATTATGAAAGCATATGTTAGATTCTGAACCTTTAAGACACTTGCTCTTATCAAAACACCTTTTGAGAGGGAAAGCCCTAAATATAAATTAGAGGTATACTTTGCAGAAAAAGATCTGCATGGATAACTGACCACAGTGAATGTATATAAAAGAAACTATTAACCATTTGGAAAGGTAATAATAGAAAAAAAATATTGCTAGATTAGGATAGCATGCAGAACTGTTCTAGCCAAAGGCAAAAGAATAAATTTTTTGTCACTTTCAGCGCATTGTATAATAAATATATATATTCATATAAATATGCTCTTTTCATGTTCCAGAAAGTGAAAGATAACATATTTATATTCCAAGTCCTAATGTTAGAAAATTTTAGGGTTGATCTCTGCTGGCAGATATCACTATTATTTTTTAAGCCTCTTCCATTTATTATACCTGTCAAGGTACTACTCCTGTTTGTTGCTTATTCCTTCTCTTTCTTTGTACTAGTCATTCAAACAAGAGCCCACTTGTGATAATGAGTTTGTATGTGGATCGGTGGTGTCATCATGAAAGGGTGACATTGAAGTTAAAAGAAACTACTAAAGAGGTACTCAGGGGAAGTGAAGCTAATTAGTTGAGTTAAAAAGGGATAATTCATTGCAGCCTTTGTCTTAGAAATACATTTCAAAGTTTCATTTCCATTTCAAAGTTGCAGACGGTAACTTGCAGAATTATCATAATGCATGTACTTGGAGAATAACAATTTGGTTCTTTCTGATTGGTAGCTGAACAATATTAATGGTACGTGAGCCCATGTCATCATCATTTTAAGAAACTTGGACCACATTTCAGAGTGATCCCACTCAGTTACTTTAAACACTTTTTCTTCTTTTGCCTTTTTTTTTTCCCTTACATAGCTTAAAAAATAATATGCACATACATATAAAAATAAAAATCTCTGCCTTTGAAAAACTTGGCAGTTGATGTTCTGCACAGGATTGTGCAACAGCAGGTTAGTTGTCTCTGTATGTTAGAGTATATAGAAGGTATGTAAGCAACAAAGATACATTCCAGTTATCTTTACCAAAAAGCAAGCTGATGAGAGCTGTGTCATTCAGTACAATCGAGGTTTTGTTTTAACTCTCTCTAATCAGAACTGGAAAATTTCTGACTAGTTTCATTTTAGAGAGATAACTTTCAATCAGCTCTTTCAAGCAATGACATCTTAGAATGTAAGGAAATTAATGAAATATTACTTCTCTACTTCAAACCAAAAGAAAATACTTTAAACTTTTCCAGCAGTTATAGCTCTGAAACAATGTAATTTATAATGAATAGCAGTTCATAATCTGACAAGTGAATGCTCCAGTAATCATACATCTAATTGGAATGTGCCAAAAAATCTTGTTTCCAAAACACAAATAATGCTAATTTTATGCTGTCATCCTAAACTAAAATTTATATGGGTAAGGAAAGTATCTGGATGGCAGGAAGTGATCACATTAATATTCCATGCTCTGTGTTAACTTCACTTATTGCCTGTGTGTATTGGGATGCATATGCTTTTTCAAATTGTGTTTGTAGTACCATACAGCTGCTTCTAATATACGCATTCTTTTCTCACGATTAACTACAGTTTATGGCAAAAGAGTATCTTCATAGAGTATAGAATATAAAAAGCCCAACAAGCAATTCTTATTCAACAAGCCAAAAGTTAATTACAACAGTGTAAAATTCAAGAGAGAAACTTCTGGCATCTGATGCCTGTATCTGCAGTTGAGTTAGCTTTACAATTTAAAAGGTATTTGGGAATACATATATTTTAAAAGCTGAAAAGAACAGGTATACCAAAGATTGCTGGCTAAATTGGAGTATATACTTTAGCCAGAAGACAGCTTACTATATTCACCTGTACATAAAGGCCTACTGGAGAATTACAAGGAAGCACCTTAAAGCAGAAAAGAATGAAAATAAAAGCCAAAATACTATGGAGGATCCTTAATAATGTAACATAAGTATCATTATAGGTGACAAAAGAGAGCAAAAGTAAAAATAAGATTTCTCTCCTTGCAAGTGTACAGAATAAAATAATTTCTCAAGAAAGGAAGCACTGAAAAATACAGTAAATGGAGCAGCTTCATATAGAATATAATTTAATACCTGTAACCTACATACACTAATTTACTAACATTTTGCATGAAATGATAATATTAATGCATAATATAATTAAAATATTGTAGTATGGGGAGTAGACATGACCTTTGTGCTTAAAGACCTGATTCGACAAATACATGAGCAGCCACAAATCTCACTGAACTCAACACGGGGCCTTAAAGCACAACAGATTTGAGCGTCTGATGCTTGTAATTCTACTTCTAAATAATGTGGTCTGGAAAACATCCTCCAAGGGAAATGAATTTTAGAGAAGAAAGACGTAGTACAATTTCTGTAGAAGATAGGTGCTCAGAAACTTGAAGAAGGTCCAGAAGAAAAAGCAGATTCTGATTTGACAGATTAAATTACTTCCTTAGTGAGGCTGCAACAGTTAAAAATGCAGGCCTTTGATGTACAGAATTTTCTTGAAATAAAAAAGAATAATCTTTCAGTTTGGTGTTCAGAGCTTTTTAATTTCTTTCTAGGTGCTTTGTAACATATTGAAATAGACACAAAGCTATTATTTGTTCAAGTAGCAGGGCAGTATACTCAACAGACAATGGCCTCCATTTCTTACTACTATAACAACATTAAGTGAGAGAAATCATCTGGAATAATTTTGTTCGTGAAACACTGAAATTGACAGCATCTGCCCGCAGCCTGGCCAAAAACCGCAACAGTACACAATCTCACTCTGTGACATGGAGGTTGACATTCCTTCTCCTTTGCACTTCAGAGGAACAATTCTTCAATTTTCTTTACATAGATGGGTATATTACAAACAGACCATGTTAGTTTAGGCTTTTTTCATTTTAAGCTTTTAGCATTTATATTGATGGATGATGGTGGTTCTTGACCTTTTGAAGTCATTTTGCTTTGTCCATTACTCACTTGAAAGCTTATTTGAAGAGCACCTCAGTATCATCCTTAAAGCTAGAATGTCACTTATATAATTATTTCACTATACAAAGGAAAAAAATCTGTACTTGGTAGTAGATTCTGGTAGTTTAGATGTGTGTTTTCCTCTAATTCCAGTGGACTCCTAACTGCATCAGCCAGTCTTTTATGTCAGCAGTCTTTTTCTCAAAAGACTAATCTATTATGTAAATCTGTGAAGTAATCTTTGTTCCATTATGACCAACAGAACCTTGTGGCATTGTGACTTCATTTTTGCTTAATTCCCTTGTGAGAAAAATTCCCTCTGCAGAAGACTTGCAGAAAGCAGCAGCTTTAAGCTTTGCCCACTGCTTATGTAGAATGCTGATGTCACCAATGATGGAACAAATTTGCATGGTATATTTTGTCCTTCCTTCTCATTTTTGTATCTGGGTGGTTGTGTGTGTGATGTGTATTTCTTGACTATTTTGTTGTTTTTAAAATAGTGGAAAACAGTATGTAACATTGTGTACCATTGAGTGGGTAGCTAGTCCTGTCTTTATGTCAGTTGTCTGTCTGAAATGCTTTTAAAACAAAGTGTTTGAACGAAAGCCTTCTGTAGTCAAAAAGAAGGTGCTCATTTACCTGTATGTGCAAGTCAAAGGGCTCAGATCTGCCAAAGAATAAGCGGTATTCCATCTGCCTGAATAAACAGTGCCGTTCCTCCAATTATTAGATCAGCAAACAGGAAACCTGAGATACAAGATGGTAAATGTTGTTTTCTAATATAATGATAATTTTAAAAAATCTTTTAATACTAAAACTACTAAAATTCTTTCCACAATTACCCAAGGTAATGCACCACATTAACCTAAAAAAAAAATCAATGGTAACATTCTCTCCATTATTTACAAAAAAAAAAAAAAAGGAAAAAGAACCACAGGGAGAATTGCTTAGAAAATCTTTCCAATTGCAAAAAATGTTCAGACTCATCAGCTGAATATGAAACTTCTAATTAACTAGACCATCATCACAGTTTGAGCAGACATGAGTAGAGTTGTTTAAGACACTGCCCTATGTTGGACACAAGACCCCATTTTCCTACATGGTGAAGATAAACCCAGATATTCCATTGTGTCAAAATGTGCAAAATGAAGCAGATCTTGATTTCTTTTCTTCAAATGACAGAAGAAATAGAGGGAGATTGAGATGATAATATATCAGACTGTAAACTATAAATGGAATGCCTGTTCCACCTGGGGATGGTTACAAGTAGAGGCTGCCTTTCTTCTCTGTAGAGATCACCTTACTTTCACATTGGCCTGTATTCATTCCATATGTAAAGCAGGACGTAAGGACTGCTCTTAATTTCAATGGGAGTAAAGAGAAATGTGTGTTTCTATGAAATGCTATGTCTCTGTGGTCTGTTGTTCCAGTTCAGTAGAATATTTCATCTAGACTGATAAAATGAGGGGCTTTTTTTCTTAAGAAAAAGCAGGTCTCGGAGACTGCCTTTTAATGTTCACTTGCTTAAAGCCTGACTAATACTTTAAATAGATGGAAATAACAAACTATTAGGCTAGTTTCAAGAGCCAGGTTGGAGCAGATGACCTCCAGAGGTCCCTTCAAAAAACCTAAACTATTCTGATTAGTCACTGCAAGAGGCAAAGCAAGTAACAGTGTAAGAATACCATTTATATTTAAGTGCAATGGTATATTATCAAAAACCACAATTTTTAAAATATTTTTCTCCTCTTTGCTTTAGCTTGAACTCTAGTAAATCTTGACTGAATTTTCATCTTAGAGTTCAACAGCTAAATTATTCACGTAATGACCTATTTGGGCTTTTAGCAGATTTCAGAAATCACCAGACTCTTCATAAATCATCTCTACAGAGTAGCTGAAAATTATCTCTTCCAGAAGCATAAAGAATTTTCCTGCAGCTATAGTAATTGTACAAATCTGGGTGCTGTATCTGATGACAGAAACTCTTTCTTGTGATTGCATAACTACGATATTAGTGGCATTTCTGTCTATTCTGTTGGAAAAGTCGTTGTGCAATCCTTTCTCTTCCCTTTGCTCAAGATTTCCAACTTCCAAATACTCAGTTTGGTCTTTTCCTGACAGCTGTTGAGTGCTGCCTTGTGCAAGACACAAGCTACTGTTTAGGCCATCCCATGGCTTCCATGCAGCATGTTTGGTGGTGCAAGTGGTTGATCTAGAGGTCTGGGGCTAGAAGAATACAGATTTTTAATTTATACAGATTTGTTAATTTAAATCAGCTATCACTATGTGAAGCTTATGAAACATTTGTTCAGGTTGTAGAATAAATTGTTGATCATCTGTGCCACCTGTTTGAACATGGTTACCACACTCCATCTTGAAACTGTCAGTTTTTCTGACTCTCTGTATTCTCTTGCTATTACTTTAAATGTTATGAATGAGATTAAATTTTTACAGTGAGTCAGTACTCTTCTGCAAAGTAAGAGAGAACTATGTTTTGGTCAGACTTTCTGCCTGGCTACTGTTACTATAAAAGCCATTGGGGGCAAGGTACGCAGAATGTTGCAGTCTATCCCCCATCCCCAAATTACAGTAAAAAAATTCAATTGATCAAAATAAGTGACAATTTCTGTTTTGCTGGAAGTCTCCCAGCACTTATAGCATTGAGTGATCTCACAGAGCGCAAAATAGCCACATCACCAACAGGGCTGGTCTGTGCATAGAAAAGTCATGCTGAGTGGCATCACCTTGCCTGAGGATCTGCTGCAGGTTAATATATATGTTATCTTCATATTTGAGGGGGTTGGAGGATTTTTAAGTGCAAGGACAGTTGTAGATATTCCAAGCACTTTCTTCATTTTACATGATTAATATTATTACAGTATTAAGAACGTCAGGAAGGTATTTGCTGGCTCTGCTTGTCTCATGGCCTTGCAGTCAACCTGGGCACCAGGATAAGGTGCCCCAGCTGCAGGCTGCTGTGTAGGTCTGGGGAGTGCTTACAGAGGCACAAGCCCCTAGCTGTTAAGAAACAAGTTGATTGTTTGACTGTGATTATCGGTGTAAAGTCTAGCACCTATGTAGAAAAACATCACGAATGCAAAAGCTGGAAGTGCAGATGTTGTGAACAGAACTGTAATGTAAACCAGCACAAGTAGTTCATGCTTGTTGTCTAAAATCCAGAAGAAGGGCAGGACGATATTATCTATGGTGTGGAATGTATGCAGGAAAGCAGGATGTATATCCCACACTACATTTTTGCCATGCAGTTATAACTGGATGCCCTAAGGATGAAGAAGAGACAGCAGTAAAACTGAATGAGAACGGGAATTTAAAAGGGCCACGTCAGGTCTTGTGGACTTGATTCAGTTGTTTATGGGCTCAGTTTTGGCACTACGCTTTCCTGACATGTAATGCCAAAGGCTATGATGGCTGCTCTCATAGAATCATAGAATAGTTTGGTTTGGAAAGGACCTTTAAAGGTCATCTAGTTCAAACCCCTTACAATGAGCAGGGACATCTTTGGTTAGGTCAGGTTGCTCAGAACTCCCATGCTTTGTTGTTAGTTAAGTTCTGAAGAAAAATTGGGTGTGCAAATAATCACACAAGGTAGTAAATTCATGCACATAAAAGTATTCAACCTAAGTATATGTTTCATAGACTCAAAATTTTTGTAATTTCCCCAATTCTTTCAGCACTGATGACTTGCAAAAAAACCCCAAGTTACTATTGTCAACAAGGTGCAATAATCTTGAGGGAGGCCTCCAGATCTTACAGGAATGTGATTATGATGACAACCCAGTGCACATCCTGTGAGAAAGATGAAAGTAGAAAAGTGAAGATTTATTGCTCTATAAATCCCTTTTTAGGGTACTGTGCTGGCCTCTACTTGCATGTCCATGTAGTTGTTTATATTCCTTAAGCCTAACACAGCTGTACTCCTTCCTCTCCTCTCCTTTAGATAGTTATCATCAGAGGAAAAAGGGGGATATACAGCTTACTCCATTCAATGGTTTATGTTTGTGTCCCAAAAGTAAAATGTTTGAATTTGTCATGAATTACAAGGTGATAAGTATCAAGTAGATCCTACTCCTTGGATGGCTCTGCAGACACTGATTGGCTGCTACAGCTTTTGAATTTAATGGATGCTTTTCCTATGGTGGTATCAAATGCTACAGTGAAAACAACTGGAAACCCCTGGCAGGCGTCACCTTTGGATATCTGTATTTCATGACACACCAAAAGGGGGACCACCCAAAAGATGTGCTTTCAGCAGCATGGCAAATGCCACTGCTCTAATTGCAGGAATCCTATTTTGTTGTAAACACATTTATTGAAGCATAGATTTTTCTCTCTGGCTTTGACGCTTCAGCTGAAGTCCTCAAATCCAAATAATCAAACAAGAAACACTGAAAGCAAGATCTGCTCAATTTTGTGGGCCACTATGTTTTTATGAGTTATGTGCAATAAAAGGACCTGTGGCCCTGTGTTGATTTGGAAGCACAAGGTGTCCTTTTTCCAAGGTCTGGCCTGCCTGTCAGATGATGTCTCTCTTGATGTAGCTCTGTTCATGGGATTTGTTGTACAGTGGAATTAAAATAGAGGAATGCCAAGAAGGGATTCACTGCACAGGATTACTAGCAGGTTTTGTAAGGTTGACACAAAATCAATCATGAATGCCACCAAGAAATTAAAGTTATATGCTTTCCCAAGGTTTTGAAATTTAATATTGATGAATGGTGCTATAAGTATCTGAAGGGAAGATGCCAAGAGGATGGGGTCAAATTCTTCTCAGTGGTGCCAGCTGATAGGATAAGAAGCAATGGGTATAAACCAAAACACAGGAAGTTCCACCTGAACATGAGGAGTGGCTTCTTTGCTGTGAGTTTGACCGAGCATTGGAATACATTGCCCTGCCCAGAGAGATTGTGGAGTCTCCTTTTCTGGCAATATTCCAGAGACTTCTGGATGCAATACTGATCAATCTGCCCTAGGTGACCCTGAGTGAGCGGAGAGATGAACTAAATGACCCCCAGTGGTCCTTTCTAATCTGAATCTTTCTGTGATTCTGTGGTTGTCACATGCTTTGTGGTAAGAGACTCCTTCAGCTTTGAAGTAAAGCTAAGGAAAGCAATGGGTTGACAGTCTGTTGTTTGACCACTTTTTGTTTTTTTTTTAACACTTAGTAGAATTCACCTGCAAGGGTTCTTTACAAGATTGTTTTATTATTATTATTTTTATGTCCTACTGATTTAGGAGCATAAATCCCAGTGAAAATCCTTCTCTCTATTACCAGTACAGAGCAATGTGTATAAAAATACCAGTAACATGAACAAAGAGCAGAACCCAGATTTCTTTTACACATGGTTTCCCACTAAGCTGATATTAAGAAGAATCTATCACTGAAATGCACAGAGCAAAATAATCTTCAAATATCTCTTCACAAACCATGAAAATAAATAAAAGCCTTTGGACTTGGTGGCCTATCATTTTATTGTTGAATGATATAACTGCTGGACGAACTTGCATAGTCTTGAGCTCAGTGAAATAGAATCCTACAGGCATTTTAATGTTAGATATATGCAGTGAGATCCTGCCAGAAGATGAGAAAGATATCAGAAGTATGTCATTTTAAATTGTCACTCCAGGTAAAATATGGGCTATTCATATACCTGGTTTGTGGTTCATTACATCTCGCTTGTTTATTCTCCCTGTTTAATGTATACTCACTTGTAACATAAAATCTATCTGGCAAGCACAGCTTAGATATAACAGCCAAACTGACTTCTTTTTTTTTCATGTATTATCTGTACTCAGAGAAATCCCAAAGGCCTGTCGCTTCCCCTAACTTTTCTTGTGCAACCCAAATTTTTTTTGGATTATTCCCCTGGGCTAGTGATCCAAACCCATTTAAGACTAATAGGTATGTACATCTGTAACTGAGTGAATGAGCTGAAGCCAGAGAGGATTTTGCAAATGTACTTGTGGGTCTGTGGTCCCTCTGTTACTTAGGGTAATGGGTTCTATGAGAAGAAGCTGATGGAAAGGAGCGTCTGATTCCAGGGAGCTAGTAGTACTAAGTTTTTATAAATAATAAACATAAAGAAGTCAGAGGAAAAACCCTGCCTGTGGAATTCCCAGTGATGTTCCCACAAAGGCATTTTATCAGTAACCACACACAAGATCAGACTCCGATGGTATTTGTGAAGGATCTGTGACAAATACATTGGGGAGATCTGAACTTTTCTAATTTCTATGTAAATTGATGTTCCTGCCATAGGAAGTGAAACCAAGAATAATAAAAGAAAATATTTTCTAAAATTTCTGTTTCTGTGATTGCAGCAATGCCTTCCTAAGTACTGCTGTTTGAATTTTAATCAAATAATTTAATACAGCATCAATGGACCTAACTGTGCACATCTCCCATGGACATGGATCATTCTGTTGTCTATTTAGATAGAGCTAAGTACTCTATCTAAACAGAGTAGTGGGAAACAACTGAAAAATTGACATAACTATGTAGAAGGGCAGTATGGAATGTCTGAGGTCTAATCTGAGGATTAGAAAAAAGAAATTTAAACTGAGAGGAATGAGGAAGTACTAAGAGAAGCTGACGAAGTTATTTGACCTCTTATGAATCTGTTCAGCTTTCTGAACCATCTGTGGGACATTGAGGAGAGACTCTGCAAAGAAACATTTCAGGCAAAATATCATATGAGCTTGGGCCCTGTGTACAGAAATGAATACTGCTTAGGGAAGCTTGGGGTATCTTAGAGAGGTACGGTCTTTTTAAAGCAAAATCCTGCTCTTCTTCCCTAGCTAGACTTTCACACACTCAGTTCTAACACAGAATCATGAACTTACAATAACTGACTCTATATGTTAACACTTTAGATTGTTTAGGTCTGTCTGAAAAATCCGAAACTTCCAAACTCTGAAGGAATGAGGCAGCTAAGGAAAAAATCAATTTGCTGGCAAATCTATTGAAAATGTTGACTGACTGTGGCAGCTTGAAAAGTTTAAATAAAGCATGGAATTAATATTGGGAGAAAGCACAAAGTTTAGACACATGCCTTTCTGAGACTAAGAGAATTCCAGGTGAGAAGGATTAAGTTTTCAAAGTACATGTGTAAAAAAATGGAAAGCAAAAATACAAGACCCAATTACTAAAGAAATTTTGTGCACTGAAGCAACACCACAAATTGACAGCTTTGAGTGAAACTAATACACCAGCTGAAAGGAATCAGAATGTCTGAAAGTGGAAAAAATGATGTGGAAATAGTCTGATGTACCTAGATAAGTTGTTAAAATGTCAGCCGAGTATTACATTAGCAAAATATGTATCCTCATAATTGTCAGGATCCCACACCTACTTGTAAGTATTCTTGGTGACTAAAGGAGCATTGCTAGACATAAAAGACAAATCTAAAGAATACATAAAAATAAATCTTTTCAATTTTATTGAGCAGATTTTATTTATGGTGTGATTGACAAGCACTTATCAATAAATTTGCAAGTAAAAAATATATTGATACTTTTTTTTTTTCCCCATCAAATTAGCTTGTTATTTTACCCAACTGTCTTTTTTCAACAGCGATGTGCAAGGTTTGTGGACCTATGATTCATCTATGTTCTTGATTTGCTGTTGACCAGAGTATATTTGTATTTTAGCCAAAGTTATGAGTAGAAGCACTGAAATATGTAGTAGATGAATTCAGCAAACTTTAATGAGAGGAGAAGCCTTCAGGAGCATTTCTGGGCTGAGAAAAAGAGACCAGAAGCAGAAGCCATACTTCTAAATGCTGTTTAATTGCTGTTGTACATTTATAATCTTCATGATCATCAACTTCTGTGATATGGGAGAACAGCTGAGAGAAGACATTTCTTTTAGAGAAATTAAACACTTCAGGAGTATCCCATCACCTTTCAGTTTATACTATGCACCTTTCCAGGATACAGAGATCAAGTTTTGGATTTTTAACTAACATCGTTCTGTTGCTGATTAATCAAAGTAGTTGGTTGCTTTTCTGAAGAGAAGCAATTTAAGTTTGCAACTCAAATAAAAATTTTAATATTTCTAGGAATTTATGAATGTTTAAAGTAAAATTTTGATTCTTGCCTTGCGTGGTAGATCACATTAAGACATGTTTCATGCAGTGAAAACAAACTAAACTTCAAAGAAAATGTTTGGTTGCTGAAATGTGCATACGTATATATAAGTGTATATGTATTTATGTGTGTGTGTATATATAAATTTAAATTTTAAAAATTGTTTTTTGACTTGTGAAATATTAATGCTCTCAATTTTAGCTGAGGTTTTTCTTCAGTTTGTTTTTTTATTATTTTGGGGGGTATGTGAGATATGCATTAAAACTAATATTTGCATGCCTTATTGAAAGCAGATGGAAGTTCTTGAAATGTTGAGGGAGAGGACTTTACTGTTGATATAACAGGCTGTAGTTTTGCTCTTCTGCCTTTTTGGTAGCTTTTTTAGTTCAAAATTATATAAGCATATGTTTGACTTTCAGAATTTTTGTTCGGGAGGTTTTGATGGACTCTCAAATATATTGTGTCTTTCAAGGAAGTTGTAGGGTTTTCCCTATAAAGCAAATGGTCTTTGCTTGGTTCCCTAGCCAGACAGTATAGCATTTTATCATATAAATATCCAAAGTATCAAGCACAGAAAGAAATTTACTATTAACAAAACTTCTAGCTAGAACTGAAAGCTATCTCAACATAAATGGAACTACCCCAGGTAAATTCAAAGCCAGTAACAAATTGTGTTTATGTTATATACTGTGTATTAGAACAGTGCAGGTAAAGTTACCTTAACTTTAGAATTTTTCTAAAGTTTAGTGTTAGTATTCCAGACTGGGATAGTTTTGTAGTTGGAAACAGGTTTTCTTTTTAAAGAAACCTCACATCTGCTTTCAAATGTGCAATGTTTGTAAATAAATGTAAATTTAAATTCAAAGTACATATAAATACTGATTTGAAGGAAAACGTTTGCCCGTCCACTGTAGGCACATTTTTGCCTCCTTTTTAACTTTGATCCACAATCGAATTATAAAACATGACATACTTAGAAAGCAAATTATCTGAACATTTGTGAATATATTTAAAATTTCATAATCACACAGGCAAAACCCAAGAAAATAACTTTGGCTTTTACATCACCATGTTGTTTATTACATACCATTATTTTAAAAAATGGCTTATAATGCTGAGCAGGCACTGTTAAAAATACCATGGAAAGTTATTGACACAAACAGTTTTTCACATAGAGTATGCATCAATAACTCTGAGGTTATGACTGCTAGAAATCTCCAAGCAAAGTATTTCCCTGCAAACTGGAGAGTTAAAGGTCTCCTTTGTGATAGTCTAAATGGTATCATAAATGTCGCTAATCAGATGAAATGCTTTGGGGGCAAGGGGGGTGTCCCCACTTGTTTGAGGCTAAGATGCGTGCTTTGGACTCTGCGTGGGGAGGTTCAGTTGCATGAGGATGCATATACAAAAAATCATTTTGTTTAAAAATCAAACGACTGAAAGTTTCTCTACAGCTATTGTGTATCATTAACACTTAATCTTTTTAATCTTTATTAATAGCTTTTAATCCTTTTTTTTTTTTTCATAGCACAGCATTAGCTCTGTTTATGGCGCCTCTCTTCAGCTTTTTCTCTCTAATGATTTTCCAGACTGACTTCTACCAAGGAGTGGAAATTGTACAAATGGGCAAGAGCAATAGGGAGTGTAACTTGTTGCTAAACACTGACCTTGTTCCTGTCTCCCTGGCAATTTTCCTCTCATAAAGCATTTGCGTCCCTCCTCCAGATGTACTAAAAGGATCTGAAACAAAGAGTAGTTGCTTTGATATTAGGCTGGAGTTCAGGAACAAGTCTGTATGCTACATACTGGTTTTCCTTTGAACAGTCATGACCTGCTGGAGATGCATCAAGTTGGAGATGGGCTCTTCTACTTGTACTGACTTTTATTGCAAACTCTTATAAAGACCAGCTGAATATACTTTTGGTTCTTTCATCTCAGTCTTTCATTTCCTCTTTTGTTTTTTAAAGAAAGATGAGTGCACATCTTTGTCTTTTGCCTTACGTCTCAGCACTTTCAAAACCAAAGTTGAAATCACACAACAGTTTCAGTGCCACTAGCTCACTCTGCCATGGCAACTCTGGTGTAAAACCTTAAAAAAACATAAAAAAAAGTGGAGCTATTTCTACTATACCTGGATTTGGCATGTAATACAAGCAGTCTATTTCACAGATGTTTTCAGTGTTTAAGTCTCAGTCCTTCCTGTAATTAATCTTAAATCTTACCAAGTGCATCCTCAACAAAAAAAAAAAAAAAGAAGTTAAAAAAAGGACACTTCAGAATAACTTCTACTTCTATGGACAAGGCTATTCACTGTGAAAGTAGAAGGTCCAAGTTAAATCATATGTGAGAATGGCCTAAGCAGAGAGTCAATCTCCCTTAGCTAGAGCATTATTTATAGAAAGTGGGACAGCTCTGTCAGGAGAAGCTTGGGTGCCTTGTTTAAATTGCATACCAAGGAAGAGTACTGAGGTCCAAGCACTGAATTTTCACCCTCGCTGTGTCGGGCTCTAGACCTAGTTGTGGTTTGGTTACCTAAGGAAGTGATTTGATTATCTGGGGAAGGCAAATATTCTGTCCAGGTCCTCTCTCAGGGAACCATGACCTGCGAGATATGAGCACCATTCAGCCATACCTTATTTACAGCCTAATAATTCAGGGGCTTGCCTGATGCACAGATTCAGGTTCCAGCCACTGTGCTGCCTTAGAGCTTAATCTGTGATGATACAGCTTCCTCTTGGTTGTTTTAGGTTGTTTGTTTGTTTGTTTGTTTGGGGGGTTTTGTGTGTTGTTTTGTGGGATTTTTTTTGGAAGGGGAAGTGGCTTCAGGGTTTTTTGATATCAGTGTATCATGCAAAGTTTTTGTTTCAACTTGCAGGGTTTGGTTTTTTTCTTTCCTTTTTTTTAATTAAATTCATGGCAAAATTCCAACCATCTATTCAAACGTATGCTGTTCTTGGATATGTCCCTTTGTATTGCTTTGTATACCACAGGAAGCTGACACTGGGATTCAAAATTCACATCCATCTGTTGGTATAGTATTGTTTCCCATAGGGTTTATGAGTCTTCTCCTGCTTCCAGTCCTTATCTATCATATTGCTACATATCGGAGTTGGAAATAGATGATCTTAAGGTCCTTTCCAACCCTATAACTATTCTATGATTCTATGATATGGAACTAGTTTTGTTTCCTCTAGATGCTTTTATGTTGAATTCCTAGCGACTTTTTTTTCTTTCTTTCTTTAAAGGTGGCTTTCTAGCAAATAGAGGAGGTCATTCCCTTATTTCTGCTCCCTTGAGTAGACCCAAAAAATAAATTCTCACTTCATTCTACTAAAGATCTGACTTTTATATTGAAATAATTCTCATTTCATACCTAGGTTGATAGAAGACAGAGGTAATTAGTGAAAAGTGCTTAATTCATTACTTGATTTTTTTTTTTAACTCAGTTTTGCCTGCTGGACTTCACTTGTGTAACCCTTTTAATGACTATATTTAAGTTAAAGTCCAAGTTTGATAACCTTCTGCAAAACCACTTTCTCTTAAAAATGAGCAGCTGTTTGTGTTCTATTTGTAGTGGGATTGAAATCATACTTCTACTTCAAATTGTGCCTGGTAGTTTTGCCCAAAGTTGGGGCTAGAAGAATCTCTCTGACAAGTTTTCACTAAAGTTGGTTATGCTCTGTCATCTACCAAAGTATGTTGTGTTTGTTTGTTTATTTGTTTTCATTTCCATTTAACTTTGACAATCAAAGATGAGACACAGCAGTTCCTACAGATTACTGATTTTTATGCTCTGAAGAACCAATAGATAAATCGTATGCCATTGAACTCCAGTGCTTCAAACTTGTATTTGAGTGTTCAGTTTTCTGTGTGTGAGAAAAGCTTCTCATTTTACTGAAGCTCTCTGAAGTAGAGAGTTGAGCAGACATGTTTAATCTTGATCTAGTTGAAACTTCAACTGATTTTAAAGGGAATCAGGTAACCAAGTCTTGATGCTAACACAAGTTTCTGGATAGGTTTAGGGTTTTAAATGCCTGAGGTGACCTCCTGCTTTCCAGTTTGTGCAAAAATTCACCTGTCAAAAATGTTCTAAATGTAATTTAAGGCAATTATTTTTTTCTCTTTCACTGGGTGCTTCCTATGTCAGTATGAAACTCTTTGTGAGAGTGGCAGTTTAAAATCTAAAACTCCAGCTTGTTAGTTAACCTGGAGAAGTCAAGGGCCACTGTCCGATGTGCCCCCATTAGCCATCCTTTGCTCCTTTAAGCGATTGCACTATGCTTCCTTGCAAATGCTTGAATAGTAATGTATATTAAATGAACAAAACTCGTATATTTGTGTAAATGTGTCACCATGTCTGTACATGTGAAAAAAGAGTAAAAGTGGGAAATAATAACACAGTATTTACCTCCAATGAAGCAGAACTTACTGCACCTGAATAACTTTTTGATACCCAAGACAAGTATGCAATCAGGCCACAGATATTCAGGCTAAATGGTTTACAGCTTTTCAGATAAGTAGCTCCTGTCAGCAGAAGTCCATTCATATTTGTGCATGTAAGGAGGGTCATAAAACACATAATTGCTTATCTACAAGAATAATTTATATGCATTTGCAGTGTTGCAGTACTTGGAGAATTATCTAATAAAGTAATTAGAATGTGGGGTTTTTTTAAGGTCCGTTAAGTGCTCATCTTTTCCAAACTTTACTAAGCATTTAAATTATGTTGTTGTTATACTGTAACATATGTAAGCATTCTGTTTATTAACCTCACCCTTTTTCCATAGTCAAATGACCGATAGATGTACTGAATGTTATTGAGCCATTCATTACTCTTTGACAATATTGCTGTCGATATCTTCTTTCATGAGATTAAAGTGAGAAGCTTTATGGAGTACCTTTTGCAGGGGGAGGGCAGTTATGGTCTTAATTATTGGGATGTGGAAAGTATTCTCTTTGAGTAACACTATTGTCACTACTTGCTTTTTCAGAATAGACCACAAATTTGAAAGACAAAAGACAACAGAATGAGGCATTTGTCATCTTCCCTGGTGGTAAAATTGTTCTCAGCCAACAGGTAGGTGCTCAGAAATATCTTATACTTTACTGGTCACCTAAAAGTATACTGACCACCTGCTTATTTTTTGTGAGTTGTTTATTGTGTGAGCTGATAAAAAAGAGACAGACATTAAAGAGGAAAAGTGAAAAGAGGTTAAGAAACATAGAAAACAGTAACGGTTGGAAAGCTTGTAATATAAATGGATAGTGTTGAATGTATTTGTGTGTGTGATGGGGATGATGCAGGAGCATTCAATATCTGGAGTCATCCAAAACACATTTTACAGTCATGCTAATAGGAATTGTTTCAATTTATCAGCATGAATTCACTAATGTGAAGAAAATGTTTACCCTAGTCAAAATAGAAAATACAGCTTTTTTCTTTTCAAAATTCACTTGTTAGTAATTCTAAGTAAATGAAGTAGGCATCAACAAAAAGTAGGTCATAATAGGATGATAATTTTACTTTATGTTTCTTTTTTTCCATCTACTGTAGGGTTTTATTAGAATTGTATGTTTTCAAGAGGCTTTTTGAAATGAAGTCTTTCTGACTGGCTTTCATTGAAACAGTACAACTTCAGAGTTGTGTGGCCTTTCCGGTCCTGTTGGGATGGTTATATAGGGTAAATATTACATAAAAAGTACTTGTAGAAGCCAGGTCCAACTGAGAAAAATAGATTGTTTATTTTAATTTTAGGTACCGTACAGACAAAATTGTATTATCTTAAAAATCACCACAAATAATTTATCACGTTAGTTAGGCACTTTCTTCCTTGCCATGTCATGAGATCTAATGGTTCTTTCTTAATTTATGACAGAAATACAGTGGAATAAGGTAAATGTCAACTATAATGATGCTGTTTGTTATGATGAAAACACAGAGAGAAGGAAATTATGTTTAATGCATCAAAGCAAGAAATTTCAAATAGGTTATTTCAGCTACCTTGACTTAATATTTCTTTTGGGTAGAAAGAATGAGGGAAAGGTGAGGGATTATTATTGAAAATAACAGTGTAAAAATGTGTGTCATAGAAAATGGTTAAAGATTCTTAGATACGGAAACATATTTCTCTCACAGATGAAGGACATATGAACTCTTTCAGAGAATAGGCATACTAATATTCAACAGTGAAATGACCAATTAGCTCCTTCTGGCATGGAGAATTATTTGACTTTTTACAGAGAGGTGATTTATACAGATCTAAAAGTCAGCAGTCATCTTTCTGTACCTGGTTGTTCGTTTGCTTCAGTTAGCCCTTGTTTTCTGGAAAGACCTAGCACCAATAATTGCATTGAACAGTAAATCTTGGGCAAGACATAAGGTTTATTTTGTGCTATGGATTTTTTTTTAAAGGACAGCATGCAGAAAGTAGTGTCCACCATAGTTCAAATCTTGTGTTACAACAACGTCTCAAATACTTCTGGAATCCTCATGCTAAAATCATGTGCAAGTTCACAGGTAAAAGTAATTTTTCTCATGTTGCTGCCTCTGCTCAAAAGAGACAAGACGGTGCTCAAATGCACCCAGGAAGGAGAGTGGATAGTTTTGGTGGGGAGCTTTTTGTAATGCAACTTGAGAAATTCAAATCCATCTCTGGATTTTATGACATATGACCTTCAGAATACACTTGACTTTCTTATTTCCTTTCCTCTTGGGGAAGTAGACTCAGGGGTTTTGTGTAATCAGAGTGTATTGTATTTGTGGTGAGGACTGTTTTGCTACGCATTTTGTGCTGTATCTGCCACAATAAAATCTTAATCTTGTTAAAATTCCCAATATAACACTAATGATTACTACTAAATAAAGATGCAATAGAAAAACACATACAGCTTTACAGATGCCAGCTTAACTACAGTGTTAAATAACTAGCAATGCCTGCACCATTTCTCTTTCACAAAGAATTAAGTCATATTTCTGTTAAATCACCAAATTTAACAGGCTTCCTGCTAACTTTTTCATATAAGTAAAAGAATCTAATGTGTCGAGTTTTCCCCTGCTTGAACCATGGGCTCACAGAGCAACAATAATTCTATTTTCCAATACTAAGCTTTTCAAACTATTGCTTCTACTGCCTGCAGTAGTAAAGATTGAGCTGATTCTGGTCTTGCGTGATACAAAGCAAATAGACAGCATGCGGCATTTCTGGTTCAGTGACTACTTCTGACTGGCCCTTCTTTCAGTGCCACAGTTGAAACTCCCTCCTCTCTTCTCAGCAGCACTGAAGATGTAGAATGAGATCAATTAAAATTGTTTGCTCTTGGTTGGCTTTTTCACTCCATATAGCATCCAAGAACAGCCTGTCCTTCAGCTGCATGACAGTAAAAGGCTACATGAAGAGCTACTTGTATTCAAACTGTGACTTCACCGCGCTCTGCCACGGCCCTGCTGCCTTAACTTTCATCAAAGCTTTTTGACAGATTCCTCTCCACTACAGCTCATCATGTTCTCAGAGCTAGTTTTCCAGCCTTCATGAATTCTCCTCCTCTGTGCACACCTTCCCCAGTGACTAGTGTATTTGGGATGGTGGCTTCTTCACAGAATATAATAAGCCCTTGTTCTGATTTTGGCTTGAACCTGTGGCTAGAATGAGCCAAAAGTCATTAATGATTATTGGCAGAGGAGCTAGGATGGTGGACAGACATCAGACAAAAACCACACGCACACTGTCCACCAATTGTGAGGAGTGCTGTCTCTATATTTGCTGTTCATACCCTACCCAAGCTCTTTCATCTGACTGAACACTTCACATGCTGGAGTGACTCCTATCCTGCTGCCATTCAAAGATCCATAGGTAGAAACTGTAGCTGTGGCTGCAGGTGCCAACACATTTCCTTCTTGTCCTGGTTCACTGGCTTTCTCCACAGTTTTGTGACTTGTTTTTCACTTGACGTAATTGTGAGGTGGCTTTGGCAGATAGTGCCTTGTGTCTCTTCTCTTTCAGCTTCCTGTAGCCCTTGAAAGGAAAGGAAAGGAAAGAAGCGGTAAAGGGAAGACAGCAGCAAGGGCCATGATTGTGAAATGTGGTGAATAATAAGAGAAGGAGTGTAATAAAGACAGGGAGTGCCAGCAAAAGAGAAGAGTGTAGCTGTATGTATACACTGTTGAGGTACAGTAAGGCATCTTGAGGAGGAACCAGGGAAGGGCTCCACTGATGGAGAAAAACACCATTTGCAGAGTAAGTAAGAGGGAGTTTGAGAGAGATTTTCAGAGACGAAGATGGATGACTAGCTGGGTGCTTAAAGAGACAGAGAAGGATTTGTCATTAAAAGAATTTAGCTTGATACTTAATACTCACTGGGCTGATGAAGCAAGAGAAGAGAGAGTTTATTCTCTGGTGTCCTTTTTACCTAGATAAAATTGAAAAGGTGTTTACATATATAGCTCAAAGCATGGCATTCTCTCCTGTGCCAAATATATCAATGACTTGACACCATTCCTCTTTCTGATTTTGTTTTCTTAAAGTTTTGTTGGTTTGTGTTTTGTTTTTTTTTCCCCTGTTCAGATTATGTCCAAGAAGCCTTACTGCTATTAAGGCACTGTGTCCTCCCTCCAGTAGCACAACAGCTTCTAAGCAAGGTACATAACAGGCTGGCTCAGGCAACACAGGAGATGTATAAACAGGAGTTTAAATGGGAGCAAAATAAATGTACATCAACAGCAGTCCCTGCTCATTCACTCAGATAACATTGGTTTCTTTAAGGGTTGATTTGACTTTATAACCACTTTCTGAGTTTTGTGTAGTGAGGCTAAAGGTTAATACACAAGCATGCAAGTATACTCAATAATACTGTAATTTTAAAAGAGCAAAAAGCTTTGAAATCCTTGCTATGTACTGCACAAAATATTTTTGATTTCTTCTGTTCAGCAGAATAACTCTTGATTCTGGTTTGGTATTTGCTCCTTTTATGATAAGACATTTAAGACTAAAACATGCACTGTCTGTTGCAATGCAGTAAGTATTGTTCTGTTTATTTGTATAGTGGCCAAATGAAATTATTTTTTATCTGTTTATCTGCATGTGCACACACACACTCTTGCAGATATTCACACATTCACATGTTTAAGCTGGAGAAGCAGAATGAAGGAAACTGGGAAAAAACATAGAATACTTTGCTTTTGAAAAAATGAACTAATTTGGTCCTCAAACTAGTCCATCAAGTAGAGACAAGATTATCCCCGTTATTCAGAAGTGGTGACAGAGTGCATGTGTCACTAAAGGTGTGACAGGACAGATGGAGTCAATGTCTGGGCCACCACTTGGTATTCAAATGGTACTGTTAACTTGGACCTCTTTCATAATACAGAGAACAACCTTAAAGCTGGCAGTAGGCTAAAGCTTTCATTTAAAGGTTATTTGGTGGTCACTGAAGCAAGTAATTTCCTAATGGACAGATGTCCTCTTAACTAAAGCCCTCCCAGATGACTTCTTGTCTGAAGCTATGTCAGGTAAGGCAAAGACATGTCAACTGAAGCAACCTCTCAGGGCTAGTAGCTTTTGCTGAGAGTTTGGGCACCAGCTCAGTGGCAGAGGAACATTTGCTTGTTGCACAGGATCTCTTGGTAGGTCTGTCAGTCAATTGCTATATATCAGCACTTTAAGAATGCATTGTCTGGGGATGGGGGAGGGAAAACAATTCAAACTAAGGGTTATTTGTCAGTTTGTGTTTTTAAAATTGGGGAAACTCAGTGTTATTTAGATTGAAATAGCATTGCTCTATAAGTTAGGGGGTGGAGGCTTTATAAATTAGGAGGCTGATTGTCTTGCTACCATGAAATTAAGGCCAGTCAAGTTTTAAAGTTAGGCAGATCTTCTCACAACCCACATCATAATAATCATAGGTAACAAGAATTAAACTATTCTTAATGGTAATGTTTTTTTCATCATCACACGTAAATTAGGATATGATCTGGGAATGGCATCCTTACAGGGAGATCCTGTTTCCACTGAAGTGTCTCTCTGCAGGGAGCTGCCTACACCGATCCAGTTGCCTTATCTGTTTTTTTCCTTTTAGCATTCTAGTACTGAGGGTGTTATGGGGTCCTGCATTTCATCCATAATGTTACTATTTGGTGACAAGTCAGAACTTGCAAATATTGTTTGAAGAGAGAAAAAAGCATGTGCTTCCATACAGCCATCAAAGAAATATGGAGATTCAGAGAATTACTGTTAATTTTCCTGTCACAAGCATTCACTTGAAAAAATGACCCACAAAGACTTGAAGATGATGACAACGCTGCAATGAAAATGAAAACAAATGGTATTAAAAGTCCAGAAACAGAAACCAATCTTAGCAATAGTAGGTGGGCCTTCCTGGCCTTTCTTCCATGTTCAGATGGTATCAATAACAATTTGGGGGTGACTGTTATATATTTGTGATTAATGATTCTCTCCTGTAACACATGATCAGTTCTTTTTAATCCCACCTCTTCATGCAATAATATTAAACTGTCTTATGGAAGAGAGGGGAGTAAATTAGAAGCAAGTAAAAGAAATGTTATTTTTCATGGTCAGTTGCCACTGCTGGAATTTGCTGTTACAGAAAGTCATCGAACTTAATGTTGCTTTTCTTTTCTTTTCTTTTCTTTTCTTTTCTTTTCTTTTCTTTTCTTTTCTTTTCTTTTCTTTTCTTTTCTTTTCT
>JANHGB010023858.1:5995-64230 GCA_026283785.1 Coracopsis vasa
TAATACTATTTGCTGTTCTTTCAGATGAACAAAATCAATATAAACACTATATGCTACCTATGAAGAATTCCTCAGTCAGGGTTTCTACCACATAAATTGTATACCTAATCAAAATATGTAGTTTTCTTTAACTACTTTACTAAGGGAGTAATTAGTAGTGTGTGGTGGGCCACACGGTTTTTATGCAGTGAACATTTGTGACCAGCTCAGGGCCAAGACATTTCAATGAACTCTCTGCACTGGCAGACAGAGTGTGCTTGCAGAGAGAGAGAGAGAGAGGGAAAATGGGGACGATGACCTGGCTGCAAGGAGGCCTCTTTCGTCATGGCAGAAAACACCTACCTTCAAAACCCTCCCCAGCACTAAGGCTGTGAGGAGACACCATCTGTTGCAGGCCATGTAGTATTCAGTGAAGTGCGTCACAGTTTTTAATATGCATTCAGTATCTAGCTGTTGGTCATGGCGAAAACCATCTGCTTGCCCTCTTCACTTCCATTTGTAGAGGAAATCTTTGTTCCAAGTGAACAGGCCTCTACAAATCTCCATAAGCAAAACCATTTAGAAAGCAAAGAAAGCATTTGAAAATGAACCTTATGATCCAAACAGATGTTACAGTGATATTAAAAACTAGAGAGTAAAGCAAATCAGACAATTCTTTTATCCCCTGCTAATAAAGGTTTCAAAGGTGTTCACCATCTACTACAGCAGAAGGCAGAAACCACTTTAAATGGGATTAAGACTCCTATAGTATCCACACCACATGCAACCTCAAGTTTACAAGAGAAAATCCCCTCCCAAACAGTTATCTAGTCTGTCAATTGAAAGAATGCCTTTAGAACATACAACTAATTTGTCCAGTGCACAACATGAAAATACACTGTTTATAAAAGAACTGCTGTAGGCATTGAAGTGTAACAGAAAAAAAACCCATCATCATACTCAGTACTGCTTTGGGTTTTTGGTGAATTTTTTCTGATGTAAAAAGCCTGCTGAGCAGGAAGGGTTAATAATAAAGAGCTGTTAGTTCGCACCTAGTCTCTCACTAAGAAACAAAATAAAGTATATTTGGTCTTCCTTTTTGACTCATTTATTTATCAGTTTCAACCACTTTAAACCCTGTCTGGCTCAGTTTGGAATCTGGATGTGCTGCCATTAATCTTCCATAATGGCTCATTCATTCAAAACTCAGTTTGGCACCTGCTATGGATTTGTGGCTTGACACCTACTCCATTCAAGTTTCCACCTAATGTCACCCCACTTTGGTTAACAGTGCCACTGTTTTGCCCTCACACCTTGTTTCAGACTGATGCAAACATTTTCTGATAACTGTATAACTTTTGGAACAAATCACTTCAAACTGTTAACAAAACCCATCAAACCCCTTTCCATTCTGAGTGGTTCTTTGTATTTTGGATTTTTAATACAGACAGGTTTCAGTTTAAAAAACATAAAAGTGATATACTTTCACTCCAGTGCACTTCCTGTTGTGTTTTTGGAGGGGGAGGCGGGAGGGAGGAAAACCTGTTGAGAAAACTCCAGTTTTATTTATTGTTTTGAAGTGTGAGCTTGAATTGACCATCATCTAAAAAAACCCAACCCAAAACTAGGACACAGATTATGGAACCTGATAGGCGAGAGCTGAAATGGCCAGTTCAAGATGATGTAAGAGGCCAGAACCAGCACTGAAAATGAAACAAGTTCTCCTAGGACTCCTTTACAGCCATGCATTCAGAATTATGCTGCTTTAGATAGATACAATTGTATAAAGGATCATGCAAATAAATTTGGTAGTGTAGGGTTGACCACATTAGTTCCTGTGAGTATTTCCACTCTAAACTAGATGTTTATAGGAGTGTATGCACAGCTGACTAAGCTAACAAATTACCCTAACAAATTACATCTGAACTTACTGCACAGTACAGAAGCAAAACCCTAACACCCCTAACAAATGCATGGGAACAAACAAGGGTACGTAATACTCAGCAGACAGCACCATGGCTACACACTGCATCTATACAATGCTCTCCTCTGCGCACTGTATGTTTCGAGGTACACCATGTGCCAGGGTGGTGTTGAGGGGCCAGCCAGGCTGCTCTCACAGCAGCCAGCACTGAGCTAGTCCTGCAGACCTCCCTGTCTTCTCCCAGGCAGGAGCCCTAGCTCACAGCATAGCAACAACAAACAAAATACTGAGTGTGGAGGCTGGACACTTACTTCCTCAGGAAGATCAGTCGCAGATTGACTCACAGCCCTGCCCTCCCGGGAAAGAGCTTGCTCCTACTACAGAACACTGGGTACAGACGAACCACAATCACTTCTCTTTGCAACACACAGCCAACTGCAGTGACTCGCTGTTGGGAAATTTGCTCTTGTGTTGAGCTGCATCCAAATGAAATAGGCAAACTTTGAAAGTGTACTTAGTTGTGAGGGTAATTTGTGCCAATTAATAAAATGCTAGTATAACACACGCTTCCAGTGCAAGGGATTGTTTCTGCATGCATTTAACATTATTTATCATACTTTTTTTTTTCACTAATTATCTGCCCTGTGTTCCCTTACCTGACTCCAGAACAATTTTTTGTAGTTTCCAGTGCATACACATAACGTGCCTAAACAGTTAGAAGAAATGGTACCCCAACAGTGAATCTATTGGCTAAGTAAAACCAGCGTGTACTAAAAGCAGTGTCCCTTTGACTTGACTTGGATAAGCCTTTTTTAGGTTTGTCATACAAGAATTTCTTGTGGTGTGTTGTCAGCTTTACTATAGCACAGTGCTCCCTCTAGTGTCCAAACTGTCAATTGCAATTACAGGATTCAATGCCGTTTCTCTGTTCAAAAAAGAATTGCATGTAATAAAATCACAGGCAATACATCTCTGTTGCTAATCATAGAATCATAGAATAGTTAGGGTTGGAAAGGACCTTAAGATCATCCAGTTCCAACCCTCCTGTCATGGGCAGGGACATCTCCCACTAAACCATGTCACTCAAGGCTCTGTCAAACCTGGTCTTGAACACTAAGAGTGATGGAGCACTCACAACTTTCTTGGGCAATCCATTCCAGTGCCTCACCATCCTCACAATAAAGAAGTTCTTCCTTATAGCTAACCTGAACTTACTCTGTTTAAGTTTGAATCCGTTACCCCTTGTCCTACCACTACAGTCCCTAATGAAGAGTCCCTCCCCAGCATCCCTATAGCCCCCCTTCAGATACTGGAAGGCTTCTTTGAGGTGCCCACACAGTTCTCCAGGCTGAACAGCCCCAACTTTCTCAGCCTGTCTTCATATGGGAGGTGCTCCAGCCTCTTTCAACTTTCATTTAACTGCAACTACGACATACTGTCTTAATAGTAAAAAATACAGATCTAGAACCAAAGACCACCTTTCTAACACTAAGAGACAGAAACTGAAAAGAAACTACTGATTGCACAGCCTCTCTGTGACTCAGGGGCACTCTGAGAACATGCTGTGCCAAGCACCTCTGGGGTGCTGCAGTGGGCAATACTCATGACTTCTCTGCACATGGACATGTTTGAGTCACCCTAGATACATTTTGTGATACATCATGGACTGGATTTTGTCAGAAAGGCAAATATGAAAACATCTCTGAAAGAGAGAAACCTTATTTCACAAACCATAACCAGGTGTCGTAAATGCCTTGGCTTGTTCACTGGCTGCATGACTTTGAATGTACAACAACACTTCTTCTATACTCTACAGAGGTTCCTTAACAGCATGGCCGAGAAGACCCTTAAGTAGACTTCTGTGTTTAAATCAGATACCTGTACATGGTTGCTATGTTGTCACAACTGTTCAGTGGGTAAACATACACAAGAATAATAAATTATACTTGATTATGCAAATAATTGTGCCTGACTCTGCCCTTTCATCTGAAGGTCCTCCTGGTGTTTGTGATTCATTTTCAAACTGACATGCATATCTGTGTTTAAATAACAATGATAACATTTAAAGAGGTTTACCAACATTAAATTACAAATGTGCACAGCACTGCAATGCAGCAAGTTTGAGCATGTACAAAGAGGACACTTGTAAATTAAAATATATTTATGTAAGAAGAGAATCTGCAACATCCTTTAATAATACTGATTCACAGTGCCTTATTTTTATGACTAAATATTTCAAAAGTTTGTTACAGAGAATAAGTCTCATGTTTCAGACTTTCAAAATAATATTTTTCATCCATTTTTTTGATTTTTAAAAAAAACCTACAGCATATTTACAGTAAGAGAGCCTTACAAGTGGTTCTTCAGTCCCTATTAAAAATACATGCGAGATCAGGAACCCTCAGATACTATCAGCTTTACAGCCTGCAGTCAAATAAGTCTCTACTAATCTTTTATGAAGGATCCTTTTCCATGATGCCAAGTCCCTCATGATTTAAGGAGTTTCTGAAACACATGCTACTAGTCCGAAAGGCATCACAGGCACAAAGCTAAAAATAAGGACCTTAAGACCACCCTGGAGAGTCTCAGACTTGTTGACTGTATTATACAGATCAAAAGGCTTCTCTAGGATCCATGAATTTTCCTGGTGGTTTCATGCTGTCTTAAGCCAAAGCCTTTTAACGGATTCTTTTCCATTTAACAATTACAAAAAATTGAAAAAGAAAAAACAAACAAACATACAAAAAGCAAACCCCAGCATTCTGCCCTGCTCCTTGTTTGTTGGACTAGATCCAAACTAAGTCAAATAGCACTTAAATAGTGAAATCAGTTTCTATTAAAAAAAACAAGATAGCGATTAAAAGCATTAAACATGTACTCACTAAGTTTGCATTGTATATAGTCATCAACCTTATTGTCAAGAGTATTAAAAGACTTTTAACCCAAACATGAATGTTTAAGAAGGAATCCAGGACTGTAAACCTGGAAGTAATGCATAAGTTCATTTATTTATTTTGTTTATTGTGCAGGCTCTGTCTTTTTTCAGGGATTTTAACAAGGCTTTTTCTTATAAAGATACTTTTAAGTAAGCTGATAGCATGTAACTAGATAGTCAACATGGAGACTCATTTGCTTAAATTTAACTGGAACAATGAAGAAACAGTAATCCAACAATGATTTTATCTACGTGATCTGTTTTCTTTTCTGCTCTTCCATTTCATGCCTTTTTATTGTGTATTTGTTTCCTGTGACTGCGAGAGGGCAGACTGTAAACTCTTCAAGATGCAAACTAATTATTATTGCTATTGCTACTCTTACAGAAGTTAACTTCCAGTAACAGCATTATCTTGAACTTCTAGGCAAAATTTAAAGAAGTCATTCTTCATTCATCACTTTCTGTAAGTGAATGCAGTTTCCATTAATCCTGCTATGAGTAAATTTTTTTAAGCCCTCACATATATACACAAAGAGCTGCAGAGAATTTTAAAATTTAAGGTGCATTATATTTTGTTTAGCGTTGTCTAAAAGATATTATCTACTTCAGCTGTAGGCGTAGTGTAGGAACTTATGTCATATTGTTTATAGCTTTGCATATGGATCAGACAAAGTAACTACAAAGATCTCTTCTGTTTTTAAGAACTCCCTTAAATTACATTCTGTATATATGTCAGAGATATTGATATATTTTCTTGTACGATTTTATCTTATCCCAGAAGACTTACAATAGGGACCTGAAAGAGTCCTTTGAAGTCATCAGTTCTTGGGCAAACAACAAATAAATACTGAATTTCATGTTCTGTCCCAGCACTACATGTAACTAGCAGGACTAATGATAGACATATTGTTGTCATCAGTGATACTAAAGCACCAACAAAAAAATCAAATTATCCAAACAGCCATTTTTTTTTATATAAGAATTGTACCCTTGCAGAATCTATTCTTTATGTCTATGCAATGTTCCTTAAGTTTTGAAAAAAATCAGATTAATGTCTGAAGGCAGTCTCACTTCTCTGTATGTATTCAGTCAGCATTCCATAGCAACACTGTATCCAAAGGCTAAATAATGAATCGCCCTGCTATCTGGAAATCAAGATGCATATAATATTAAGAAATTTTCCACAAGAACTCTTTAAAAAAATGCCATGAGGATGGCAACAGGAAATGTAATACTCTGCATGTTTTTGTACTAATTGGGCTGGAAAAAAACTCCAATATGTATTGATGCTTAATAAAGGGAAAAATATAAAAATATGTGGCTTAAAAATGGCAACTCAAAAACCTACTGTTTTGGTGAAGCCTATTTTAAAACTATGACTTTTATGCTCCATATTAATAACTGCTTGCTATTCACTAGAAACATTACTTTCTTACTTTCTTTTGCATGCCACTGCCTTCTGGTTTTCTATACAAGTAATTCACAGCTCTTCTAAACTTCAATGTTGCATTTGTATAACGTTCAAAAATTTTTGTGGTTATTTTTGGAGTTCCCATTTGAGAGGTTGCTACTCAGTTGCTTTATGCAAGATATTCCTAAATCATGACATTGAGTAAGAGGATTTGGAAAATAAAGAACTGAAATAAAAATGTGAGCCCAGTTCTTAACTGGCACAGCTTCATTGACCAGTCTCTATCTGTGTCAGAGGTATCAAATACTACATTAGTGTCTTCAACACAGTTTAAACTGTGTTAGACATTGAAGTTAAATTCCCAAATTCTTTCACAGGTAAAGACCTGTGACCTCAATGTCTAGTTACCCAGATCAAAGCAGTGTATTGCATACATATATTTGCTTTATGTAGCAACAGTTCACACATGTGACCAGATAATTGGCATAAAGGCCCGTGCAGCTGGAAGCTGAATGAAGTCTCTGCATAGTAATGGAGTAGTAACACTCAGGGTGTTGTTGCAAATTGAACAGTCTGCAGAAGGTTGAAGAAGCAAGCCCTCTGGGTATGAATTCATCAAGCCATTTTTCTCACCATGCCTGTGTCTGTCTCATATTCTCACCTTCGATGCAGTTAAGATGCAATCTCTTGTATTCCTAGCACTCAGAGATGGAACTTGGTACTATGGCACAAATAATTACTTCTGTAGATTAAAATTGTATGACTTACATTCTTTTTTGAGAGTAAAAACCCCAACCAAAACAAAAAATAAAGCTTTGCAGGTACACAGTTCTCCCCCCAGAGTAATAATGGCAGTTACACGTGTACATCAAAACAGCAATTCAACTCTGGGAATAAATGCTTCCATTTCCCTCTTAATTTCTACATGAGCTAATAGAAACCTACATAAAGCCTTAAGATGGAAAATGCATTGTGCCAGACTGGAACTATGGCTGTGATAAACTGCAATACTTGAAAAATATTTGCCACAATGCAATTTTTTTGTTGTTTTTGAACTTGTCCCCAAACATATTCTACATGCAAATCTGCTTGGTTAAAGGAAAAACAAAATTTACAAGCAGCAAGAACAAAAGCTCACACCTGCAAAAGCTGTTAAGGCACTTAATTCCATTTGTTTTGACAGGTGTGAAGTGTTTAAATGCTTGTGTGTATCTTAGTCTTAATATTTACATAAAACTCTACATGTTCAAAAAATACCTCAGAATTTTCGCCTAATTAAACCACAAAACACATCTATATTTTCCAACTGATAGTCAAGTAAACTGTAGCACAAAAAAATTACTTGAAACATACGCAGATAGGGAGCAGGTACAAAGTTAGGACTTAAGACTTGATTACGCTGCACCAAGAATATTCTCCCAAGTCACATAAATTTCAATCATTATCTTTCGGTTCTGTAACTGAAAGATAAAACCAGTAAAAGTTACAAAAAACACAATGACACCTTCCCTGCTTCGACCAATATCTAAGCACAGCAGACTTTCATGTTAATAGATTCCATAGCATGTACAGTGATGTTTACAAGTTAGAAAACACATGGAGTGTTTCATTCATGACTGGATTTTCTTGGGCTGGGGTTTGTTTCAGTTGCTTTTCTGGCACTCAGCTTTAAAAGTTTCCCTCTGTGGGGTGCTTTTTGTTTTTTTTTTTTAATTTGTTTTTTTTTTTTTTGTGTGTGTGTGAATATAATTACAACCAGTTTTTGTTATCTGAGACGTTATATTTCATCTTCTGTAATGCAATTCAATTTACAGTTCTTAACAGCAAGGGGTGAGTTTTCTCAGCGGCTAAGTAAAGAGGCTGATAGGCGTAATTACTCCTAAAGAGAAGAAGGAAAGAGAGAAGTGATTCTAGGAGTGCAGTTGTTTGTTTCTAAACAAGGAAAGTCATGATCAATAAAGCTAATCCAACACAATATAATTATGAAGAAAATACTTTTGATCATGTTTATGAAGAGTTTGCTTTAAAATTTAGAGCATCAACAGGGAGAATCTCATAAAGCAGGAAACCAAGTTAATTGCAGCAAAGAGAATAAAAGTCTTTCTTGAGCAAAAGACACTAGGACATGGAAGTGCCATTTCCAGACACCTAGAGAATTACCTATTCTGCAGTGTAGATCAGAAACATCTCACCTGGTAGACTACCTAGCACAAATATGAGGGTTAGAATAACCATACACTGAGGTCTGCACAGGTTGAAAAAACCTGACTGAAGAGTAAATAGATCAATCCATGCCCAGCCCCTTAATGCTGTATACATACAGTTAGAGGGCACCAAGACATCTGGCTTCACTTCTTTAGCACTGTTACGTTGGTGTTACACAGATTTTATTGCTATGACTGTACTAAGGTTATGCATGCTCATTTTTGTAATACAAACATCCTTCTTTTCTGGTAGCTGAATCAAACTGTGATCAAACCATACAGAATCTACCGCATCATTAAATGACTCTACGAAAAATATGTTGAGGGAGTACCAGCCAAATCATCCATATTTTTTCAGACCCTTCTGAATATTGCATTAATTATATTTAAAATCTAGAATTACAGTCTTCTGTTTGATTTTTCACAGCCATAACAACAATGCTGATATAAAGGATAATGGGTGATCTGTCAGTGACACAGCTAAGCTGGCGGAAACCCTTAGCAAAGATAAAGTGGTATCACCAAACTGCACTTCATGAAGAGACCTTGTTTTATTTGAAGTGGTGTAATTAACAATTACAGGGCAAAGTGCAGATTTCCTGATAGAATTTCATACATACCAAAAGACTTCTTTGCTTGTATCACACACTGGTGTGTTACAGTGTATTTCTAGTGTAGGTCTGTCCAACAAACAGCAGTGATTCTGAAGGATGAAGTGGCTGTGAGGGAAAAGTATCAGAACAAGTTAAAAACTGTGAATGTTTTCAGATTTGCAGTCCACTATTTCACAGCCCAGACAAACTATAATCTTTGAGCAGTATTGATAAGTTTATTCAAAAAGTCACAAATATAAATATTTTATATTCATATATGTTTAATGTTTTGCACCTCCCTTACAACACTTGTGAGAAAAGATGTGGAGAGCAGAAACAAAAGTCCTGATCCAAAAAGATCGAATAGATACCTTAAATGGGGTTAATGGTAAATTAGGTAAAAACACTTCCTAAAATCTTAAGAGAATGTCTCACCTGAAGTCTTTGACAGTGACCAGTAGCAAATGTTTTAAGGAAGGAAAATGATACAGCGCAAGTTCATTTACAGCGCAACACATTCATTTCCCAGAAAATTCTCTCAATTCTTAGCCCTCAGTCCAGACTTCATTATGGAAATCACCAAAGCTTATAATTAGAAATGCCATTAACTACTTAAATTTTGAACTGAAAAGCTCTCTAGGCTCCTAGATTTAGTCTATGTATGAAGCAATCTTATTTTGGTGGACTGGTCAACAAATGCTTGCCTAATTTCTGTTATAGTTCAGATATAACATTGAATAACACACAAAGTGCCGCAATTGCAATGGCAGGCATTTTGATACATACTTTCAGATCATATCATAGAATCACAGAATATCAAACATACTCCAATAGGACAGAGCATCTCCCAGAAAAAAATATCTCTAGGCATTGCTTTTGAAAGCACATTGCCTCTGTTGTCACCAAGACTTTTGGAAGGTAAGACAAGTTTTGAAATGTTTAGTTGCAAGAGACACAAGAAATGCAGAATAGTACAGAACAGTACTCTTCCTCACATATACACAGTTTTGGGTTGGTTTGTTTGGGTTTTTTTTTAACTCAGCATTTATGCAAATCAAACACGTCTGTCCTGTTCTGCTCTGCAGGTCTGGGGGGAAGCTGACCTTTTCCCCTACTCTGCACGGTTCATAGGAGAAACCACCAGCCTTCCAGAAGCTGAAGAATGAAACAACAATTAATTTTATTGTAAACTTCCTTAAAGCTGTGTCAGGAGGTGGCAGGTTCTTATTGTTATAAAAGACACAAAGTAGAAGAAGGAAAGGAGAAAAGCAAGAAAGAAGGAAAGAAAACGGCTCACTCACCACCCTGTGGATCCAGTGACGCCCTCTCGGTCGAGTGGAAATTCTTTCAATTGTAGTTCTGTCCTTTCAGTTGTTTTCTTTTTGTCAGATAAGGCCACCAAAGACCAGAGTAGAAGAGGGCGCATCATGTAGCTGCGGGACCGTTTTGCCTTTTTACAGGGTCAGGGTCTCTTGGGACCCTCCCAGAGGTGAGATTCATCTGCAGCAGAATCTGGTGAGACCCTGAGCCACTTAACTCAGTGCCTGGCAGGCATCCCAGTGTTTGTGCCGCTGTGTCCGGGAACTCTGTTGCTGGGGCAGTTGATCTTCAGCCTCAGGGCAGGCAACACAGGAAACCATGCCCGCCTTGGTGAGCAGGATCCTGCTCTGCACCAACCTGTCTGCCCAAGCGAGAACACGCTCTGAGTTTCTCCTGTCGTTTGAATTGTTATGAGATACACACAAAAAAGGTCTCTCGACCAACACAGCGTTAAACAGTGTATTGGTTGCATATCAATACCAGAATTTTTTTTTCTGTGTTGGTTCTACCCTTTCCAACCCTAACTATTCTATGCTTCTATGATTCAATTCTATGATTCTACTTTATGCAAACACTGGTGCAAGAACACGGTTATGCATGTGCTTGTGAATACTGTAAGTTCAACCTTTACAATTTTACCAAATGTGCCACTTGGCACTTTGTAATCATGAAAGTGCAAAACATTGCAGTCTAAAGTAATGTGTCAGTCTATTCTGCAATATAACCAGGCTACTCTCTCAATGTTCTGCTTAGGAGAAGGGAGAAGGGACTTGTAACAGTTTTAAAATGCAAACTCAGGAATAAACGCTTTGAATGAGTGGTACTTCTACTAAACTGGTATAATGTATGCTGTAAAGTGAATAGAAAATCTTTATTTTAGGTCATAAGCTTCTGTAAAATATTTACTAAATTGGGGACCACCTGTCTTTTGACGATGTTTAAGATTATTTACTTAAAAAATTTAAAGTCTTTAGTGCTATTTTTTTATATTTAATTCAAAAATAATATATGATGTGCTTACTACAAGCTACATATTGTAAATAATCATCTATCTTATCATATACAAGAATGATGAGCTGAGAGAAGCAAAAATGGTTCAATAAGGTGACTTCTTAGTCATTTATATTTCAGTTCTTTTGCCACAAAAGCTAAGATTTCTTGCACTGGAAATAAATGGGGGAAACAGATGATCAACCCACTTTTATCCATGTGTACTGCAGTTCAGAAAGACCCCTGTGTTCCCTGGGGCAAATTAGTTGTTGTTGGCAATATGTGCTGCTGTTGTTGGTACAAAGGGCAAGGTAATGTAGTAATATTTTACTAGTGTCAGATAGTGTTGTGCAGTAAGAAGCTAGGGCAATTTAATGCAATGCCATTTATTTATAATGGAGGCCTGAATCTCCATCCACTAAGCTATAAACTTATATTTTGCTGGATATAGAGTCTATTTCCCTAGATCACTGAAGCTATTAAAATCTGAAGACTAAGTTATTGATATGGAAACCTGTTGCTAAGTTCTTTAGATCTATTTACTTCTCTAGCATATATATTTTGGAGGTCTTAGATGTTTGTTTCTTTTTCAGGCTTTATGATATACTTAAGCCTGCCACATAGTCATTATTTATCTTATTCATGATGTAATAGAATCATGATGTAATAGCTTAATGGGATAGAAGTCCTTAGATGGTATAAACTGATTTATCTTCAAAATTAGCACATTCTCACTGCCCCTGCATGTTTTAAGGAAAAGGTTAGATATGATTTTGCAGGACAAATTTTCACTGTCAGAATCATATTTGTATTCTATAGTGGAAATTGGCATATAATAGCCATTACTGAATTGAAAAGTTTTGTATTATGTAATATCTAGAAACAATGAAATAAACAATCAAAAGTTGTTCTTGCACTTTATAAAAATTTAAGTTATGTAAACATGTAATGCTGTCTCTCTCTTCAAAACATATTGTTACAAAGCATTATCCAAGCACCATAGAGAATGGAGATGAATTCACATCTCATTTTGATAGGTCTAATGTACTCATGCCCACTGGACAAAAAACTGTGGTTACAATAAATCATATATTGACATGATTTACTAAAAGATTTTTTCTGTGTCTCACCAGAACCTTAGCAATAGCTACTGCCTATATAGTTTTTTTTCTCACTGCCAAGTAAACTGTTCTATCAGGTCATTTTTTTTTACTTAAGGCAGGGTACGCTTCTTTAAAAATGCTTGTATGAAACAGAATCTCTATCACAGTATGTAATAGGTAAAGATTTACTGAAGTGGGTTTAATTCACAGAGATACTAAATATACCAAGGACACCAAAGAATGGAAGTAGTAACAGATGCATGTATGGTGTGAGGAAAAAATAGTCCAAGATGCTTTTCCTGCAGGTAGAACAAAAGTTTTTCCTACAATGCCAGGCATATCACAGACAGCAGAAGAACATTTTGGATGTTCTTCTACTAGTTCTGCTATCAGCTAGGTAGAATTCATCCAAATCTGCCCACAATCTTAAATTTAAAAGCTGGCTCAAATTCCACCCTGGCAAGACCAAAAGATATACCAAAAACTGAGCAAAACTATCTGTTATTATTACCTCTGATGATGCAGGTGGCAGATCGTGCACAGATCTTATTGGGGTCTACAGTAGTTCTCTGCATTGAGAAAGTGTGGGGAATAAGTGTAACCAAATACATATAGTGTATATTCATGCTCTTTTTTTCCCTAGTTACAAACTTTTTTCCTATTGAAGATACTTAACTTTTGGAGCTAATTAATTTTTGGTCTAGGACTATTAGACTCAAAAGAAATGGAAAAAGAAAAAAAAAGAAAGTTTGAAAGCCTCTTAGTGTTATTCCTAAGGCTGAATCATAGTCAGTTGTAAGAGAAAACAGAACTCCTACATTCATCATCATGAGTCTTTAGCTTTCAGCCAACGTTAAACAGAACTGCCTCTTCCCCCAAATATTGGTTAATGGGCTTTTGTTTTCACCAGGACTTTCTATGTCTGCATATCCCATGTCAATGGTTACAGCTCAAGGATGTTGCCCAGAGGAAGGTAACATATACTCCTGGATAATACAAACCTATGAAAATAAGGACAAGAGCATTATGAGGGACAAACTGTATCTGTGGAACCATTTCTGCTTATATCAAATAAGACCTAGTGTAATGTGCAGCAATATGATTCTATTATTCTATCATATTACCAAAGGCAATTACCAGCTGTGAATTAAGAATGTATATTCTGTTCATACAGTGCTTTGCTCCTGCAAGCAGAATTTGGGGTTACTACTCTTTAAATACCTTCTCAATTGTTCATAGCAATTACAATAATAGTGGTATGGACAAAAAGAAAAGCAAATGGAAATGTTATTATATCCAAGTACATATTTAGCAGGGAAGTAAAAGGGCTACTTTTAGCTTTTTTAGCTTTAACTTTTCTTCTACCCCTAGGTAGTAACAATTGGTTCAATATTACTGCTCTCAGAAATTTATTGTGGCTGTACTGACCAAATTTTGCAGCTTTCTTCTTCTTATCTATATTATAACTTCATATACACTATTATAAATCATAAAAGTTATAAGTCACAGCCATGCCACCTATTCAGTAAACAGACTTCAGTCCTATAAGATCCAGGCTGTGAAACAGACTGCATGGTTATCACGCCCTGCACTTCTTACTCAAGTCTGGGTACACCTATTTAAAAATGTTTAAAGCCTTTCAGTTGCTAGCCTGGCAATCTCCTTGGCATCTCAAGTTAAGCACAACTCTCCAAAACTGATAGTGGTGAAACTCCTGGGTTTTGTACTCGATCAGCACTTGTCAGAAGAAAAAAAGGCCTGACACCTCCCTATCAATGGAGCTGAGACAATAGATCCCATACCTTGGCAGAAGGAAGAAATCAGAAGCACAGAAGATTTGTTAAAATTAAGTAGGTGTAACTACTCTGATTAAGTTAGGCCATCATGTGGTCACATATGCAGCAAGCACAGGACAAGATGTAAAAAAGGCACAAAGGAGCAGGGACTCATCCCTGCAAGTTAACTCCTTCAGTTGAACAATGAAAGTTCCAGTACTTTCTCGCTTTATAAGAAGGAGGAACAGGTCATAATGTTCTGGGATTTTTTATGTTTTCAGTGAATACAGACAAAAATCCAGGATTCCTGCCTTTTGGGCCTCCAGACATTCTAGGAAGATATGATTTGATATGACTATGAATATTATGAATATTATATCACATGGGGCAGAACTGCCTTGTATTCAGACCCTAAAAATCAAGGCACTTTGTCTCTAATGAAGACCATAAGGTATGATATAAATGATACAAGAAAGAATTATTCAGTGTTCCACATTCATTAAAAAAAAAAAATCCCAATCATGTTCAAGCATTTTTATTTGAGACATTGTTTAAGATGAAGGACTTTGCATAGTGTATTCTCATAAGATCAAGAAGTTAAACCCATTTTTATTCATGCTTAAATGAAAATGAATCAGTCCATGCATTCTTAATTTTATTGGCAGAATGTAATAACTCTGTAATCTTAAAATTTACAACAGGAATAAGGCCAACTATTTAATAATAAACATCTCAATTGGCATTATAATTTTAAAGACCAGAGACAGCTGTATTCCATCAAATTTCCTTTTGTGTACAAAGAAAGATGCTAATAAAGAAGAAAAAGAACTGTTTAAAATCAATGCTTGTCTAATTTTGTGAAACTATTGGGATCTCTCACTACTTTGATACTTTATGCATTAAGTCACTCTAAAAGATTGCAATGCTTTGTGGGACATTTCAAGGACATAGTGAAAGAGAATTAAATTATCAAGTAATGTTCCTGCTTGTTCTTATATTTACATTTATCAAGGATGAAGGTAATTTATTGAGGGGGAGGGGGTAAAGAGAACCATACATCACACTAATGCAAAGTCCATGAAAAATTTGTCCTTCATGCTGTGACTGGACACTGTCAAGCAAGGTTTACAACCTTTTTATCTGTATCTAAGCAAAGCTGCAGTATTTAGTTACCTCAGTTGTCACTACTTACAGTATTTTTCCCTTGTTTATATTTATGAGGAAAAGGAGGAAAACAATTCATCTGTTAAAAAGAAATAATCTCTAAAGCATAACCTCCAGAATCTGATGTATTGATTCTCTTATGTTTCCCCAGATGGCAAAGTGGTGAAACAGAATGAAGAACACCCAGAGGCAGTTGCTGCGGCTCCTCTGTGGAGAATTGCAGGAAGGAGAAGCTTACGCTTTCATTGTCCATAATATTGCTTGGGTTCCTTTTACATTATGTGCATACAAATTCCCCTGTGAAATCTATGAGAAATGAGATTTAAAATAGACTGCAGTCATGACAAAAGAGCTGTCAGTGAAACCTCTGGTCTTAGTGCAATGTTGTAGAGTAGGTACTCAGACTCAGACTGAAATCGCACTGACGTAGAACAGAACAGCACTGTAGAACAGGCTGCTGGACAATAAGATTATGACAAATCCATGATGTTTTATTTTGCAGCAAGGAGTTAATTTAAATTCAATTTCAAGAAAATTTCCTGTGTAAAAACTTAATCTTATTTTCACTGATATTTTACCTATTGTATAAAAGGCCTAGGATAGAAGCTTTGTTCCTGAGAATTTCCACTGAATTTTAAAACATGAATAATCACATATCCTTTGTATTCTTGTAATTAAGAAAATATTTTTAAGATTGTTTTTACATACTTCAATATTCTAAATTGCAAAAAGAACTGAAGTGAAATGAAACTAGAGGTGAAAAAAACCCAAACCCATCCCTTTGCAAAGACAGCAAAGTGTACAGTTATAGTTAATTCTGCCTCAAGCCACATTATTTCCTACTGTTTTTTCCAGCAGTATTTCCATCTCTGTCATTTCATCGCAATAGCTCTGTCTGTTTCAAAGGCAGGAAAGGCTGTTTTATCCCTGCTGCTCCACAGAACTCTCAGCCGTATGGATTGTCCCACAGAGACCCCTATGGGCTCCTAGAAAAGCTTTGCAGCCCACATTTGGTCTTTTTAAAGCTATTCTGATCCTTTCTAGACCCATAAACCTCATAGGTAATACGAGGAGAGAACTCAAAAAAAAAAAAAGCCTCAGCACTGCTACAGATCATAAAGGAATATAAACAGACTGTCTTCATGAATACCCTGCTTATTAAGAGGTATGGAATCTACAGGATCAGTGCACCTGTTAATGAATCTGGAAACTGCTTGCTTTTCTTTTTTCTGTTTTTCCTTCCTTCTAACAGGACAAAGAGGATAGTAACAGCAGTGAAAACATTAAGGCTTTATGCATTGGGTACTTTTTCCTGGCCAGAATTATGACACAGCTCTGAGCAAAACCTATTAAAATGTGGGAAAAGGACCAAAAGTATGCAGTATATCTTGTGAAAACACTTTGGGGAATTTATACTTTTAAAAGTGATTTTCATTAAGATAGGATCACCTTTTATTGAAGCATCTGTGGTTAGTGTATTTTTTATCTAAACTTTATTGTGGAACATCACCTTCGGAAATGCAGCCATGTATCAAAATGTGCAATACAGGAAACTGCTTAAGGAGTTGATAACTAGGTGTAAAACTCGACAGAACCTGGAACCTCTGAAGTTTAGCAGGTTCTCCCTTACCTGTACTAGCTTACTGGTGATGCAGAATTACTATCACGTTTTCCAGGGATTGCATACTTCTCTTGCTTACTCCTTTCAGGTTCATTCTCAAGTCAGTATTTGGGTTCCCACTCCCTAATACCTTTTATCTCTGTTTAATACACTTCAGTAACAGACTGCAGAGGTTCTGTATCAATTATGCTTTCCAAAAACAAACAACCCCTACTGAAATTGTACCTTTATATTTCATGGTGCAAAGTCTTTCATAAGTATTTTAGTAAACTATACAGAATAACAGTTTTGACCTTTAATCAGTTTTAATACTGCTTATCTATCTCTAGATTACCAGTAATCTAGCTATAAAACATGAAACAAAAATTGTACTGACCAGAGCAGATATTTTAGGAATCTTGTGTAAGGGATGCTGGAGCAATTCTGTGGGAAGTATCACTAATCATCCATCGCCCTTCTGGACAGACAACACATGCAGATAAACATCACAGCCTCATGGTCTTGTACTGCACAGCAGTAGTAAAGCCATAGGAATAGCATAGGAGCACAGACTTACCAAAGGGCAGTCATTCTCTGATCCTTCCTTGATCAAATTTTTCACTCTAAGAGAGTTTTACATCAGCAGTGGTATCAAGAAATCCTGTAGTTGTAAAAGTAAATTCACCAGAACTTAAAAGTCTTTGGATGTAGACCTACTATAAATTCAGAATGCTCAGTTCAAGTTCTGCATTTACCTTTAATGTAACAGTACCATCGAAATTTTAGCTTGATATTTTTGCTGTCCAACACTTCAACAAAGTCCTAATTTGCTCTGCATCAATTTATGTAGAGTACCATTCCTTCATGGCCTGTGTGCAGAATTGTTTTAATAGACTGCACTCACTAGTATCAAGAGAATATCCCCTTATAGAAGCTAATGCCATAAGTGAATGAATAAAAAGCTTTGTATATCAAAATACTAGATAGGTCATATGTACCTCTGCAATATGTATGCAATGTTTTGTATAATTAGCTGTCATAAAATTTGCATGTTTACATTTAATTGTGTCATTGTCTTGGATTTTAAACTTGTGCTCTTCTGTGGACTCCTCAGACGTGTTGAGAAGGGAATAGATAAGTAGATCTGGTTATTCCACATCAGAGCATAGATCTAAACCTAAACCAAGGCAGAATTTTTACCCTCCTATTCTGTAACACCAAATTATTCTCTATCAGCTCTGTAATTTGGAACCTTCAATTTCAAATATCCTCTGCATGAATTAATTAGCTTTAAAAATGCCTCTGAATCTCACTTGTGGCTTGAGTTCTTCTCTAGTTACCCTGCAGAAAGGGGAACGTTCAGATAAAATTTCCATTTTTTACAGATTGCTTTGGTCTTGTTAATAATACAAGAATGATCTCTAAGATGAAGATATAAATTGGGATTGAACTGCAATATAATTGTACAAAGCCTTTAAATATACTGCACTGTTTCCAAAATGTCATAATGAGATCATATAGGAAATAAGATTACAGATGATGTATCAGCAACTGGAGCAAAAATAGGTACTTTTTTCTCATAAACATATGGTGGAATCCCATATGGTATATCTGTCCCATCTGAGAATCATAACATGAACTAGACTGTTTTCCAACTTTATTAGATCCTTATTAGTAACTTTGGTAAAAATTTCTCTATTCACAGTGTAACAGGTATGTCTGAACTTACATGTGAATCTTGAAGACCTATGCAATGTGATTTTTACACAGGTAGGTAGGTAACAATTTCAAAATATGTTTTATACTTCTCTGTAAAAAATAAGAAATAGATGCCTGATTATAGAAGCCCATATGATAATACAATCAAGGTCAAATCTTATCTATTGCTGTAAAATGCTAAAATAACTGCAGAAAAGTTTTTTCTTGTTTGTTCTTTATGGTTAACTGCAGCCAGCAGGATATCCCTTCAGTTTGGCACATTGTGCATTTCCATCAGAAATAAGAAAGCATGCATTAACGCATATTTCAGGGTGACATTACTGGGTTTTTCACTGATAGGTGATCAGTTGTCATGCCCACCTCTCTCATCTCCACTAAACTGAAACACTTTTAAGTCTCTTCTGATATACTTTCAATTATTAAATTGTTTGGATAAAGAGGACTCTGGATTTCCACCAACCATCCAGACACTGTCAAAGCAAACAACAAAATAGTTCTGGATGGGTTTATGCTGTGCTTAATGCCTCCTGAAGCAAGGTTGCATCAATTGGATCAAGTAAAAGGAGGAAAACTTTGGAATTGTCAGTTTGACCTGATTGTCTTTTCTGAGTTTCTTGTACTTTCATAATTTTCTACATCTAAATAGTATTCACACTATTTATCTAAGTTCTTTGGTATATAATCCCAAAATATTGCTTAGGAATATGCATAGCTAAATAATTTCTAATGTTGCCGTTGAATGAGCACATAAACCTAGTAGAGTGAACATATCCTCACTGATTTACCATTGTACATCACATAAGGCTGATAAATTTAATGAAATTCTGAAAATAGTTATTCAAAAAACACTATGGGGAAATATCATTTTATCTGAGACAGATATATGATGTGACTCTCACAGTCCCACAGCTGTAATGAGAAGGCCAAAATGTCCTAACTCCAATGTGTCCTAACTCCATGTCCTAACTCCATATACAAGTTACAGGCCAACAATGACTCATGCAGACAGGACAGGACTTGTCTGTAAAACATAGGTGTCTTCAGCTGTAAGGGAGCCCCTAAGTATCAAAAGTATCCTTATGGGGCTAGCAGATACAATACAGGACCTGTGGATGAGCCATACCTAAAATGGCATAGGATGTCCACATTTAGACACTTGAATCATAGAATCATAGAACCTTACAATAGTTAGGGTTGGAAAAGACCTTGTGGAATGACACACAAGGTGTAGGAAATACCTGGACAAGCTCCTATAGTAATAGATTTTATTATACATATGCAGGTTTTAAAACTTTAAATTATTATATACAATTGCCTGAAATGTATCTTTATAGCTAATAGAAATCATTAAAAAAATGAACCTATTCCACCATTCCTTTAGGAAAATATTTGCCACCCTTGCTTGCTTTTGTAGCAGTTTAACTAATGAAAGCGACTGCTAGACTTGAAAAGCTAGAAAATGTCAAATTTCTCGCTGGAAACAAAAAAACAGAGCAGACCTTTTATGGAATTTCTGTTTCACATAATTTTATTAATGCTTCCACTTTTTGCACAACATAACTACTATTTTTGTGCACAGCGTACACAGAACATGGATGTATTTCATCTCTGCTATAAAAGCAAGCAGTTCCTAATACATTCCACTTGTCTTGCCAACCCTAAGCCCCTTAATGCTAAAATGGTCTGCTAAATATATAGTATTTATAGTCCAGTTTGGTATCTATACTCCAATTCTAATTTTACTCCAAATGTGATACCTTTTGGAAAGGTACTAAGTAAAGGAAAAGAAATTAACCTCATAGCTGCTGACTGGAATAATTTCTTTAGCTTTCCTAATGGCACGTTCTCTTGTAACCTTTTATTTCTAGGAAGTGTAGGGGTATGAAGTCTGAAAAAACAGTCAGTATGAGGACTGAGAATTAATGGTGCATCTACTACCTCAGTTTAAAGTCTAGTTATTGTATTTATCTTAAATACATATAATTGTTCTTATTCTGAAGACCTGCATAAAAATGTCTTACTGGATATATAATGGATGAATTTTCTTTCTGTATTATCCTAGTGTTTACAATAAAGAAAGAAATTATATTTATTTCCCATGGTGTGCCTTGTTTAATTTATGCTGATTATTATATATCTTTATTCATATACAATTATTAGGCAACGTTTTCTTTTTCCTGGCATAAATTGAGTTTAAGTCCACTTGCTTTGATAGATCTTTTTCTGCACATACCATGGTGGCACAGAGAACAGCACTTTGCTCATTGACACTCTGCAGATGCTTTCAAATCTCTTCCTGTGTAGAATCAGGACACGGGCAGAGCTTGCAATCTGCATTTCGCACTGGAAAGCTTTTTTGGTTTCTCCAGGAGAGAAAGCTTTAATGCTCCAGTTGAACCCTCTCTCCTGACTGGCTTCGAAAGTGCCACATTGCGTAGAGGTAAAGAGTCCTGACGAACTGAAAATATCCAAAATATTACATGGAATATGATATACACAAAAGCTAACCTTTGGACATTTCTATAGAAAGAAGTAAGACATGGGTTTTATTCCAAAAGATAACTATTCAAACTAAACTAATATCAAAGCTTCTTCCAAATGTTGAAAAATAGTAAGTTACCAGAAGAGAGTAAAAGGCGCTTAAACAACTGTAAACTGTCTACCTGCTCCATAGGAAACTGCCCTCCTGAGATACTAAAATGTATGTGAGAAACACAGCTCATGACAAACACAGGACCAGGCTATGAATTTGAATTGAAATATTCAATTTCTAGTAGAATGCAAATAAATAAATTCAAAATAAATAATAAAATCAGCCATTGCAATCTTTAAGATTATTCTGGTTTTGTTGCTTATTGGAAGGAAAGGATGTTTATGCTGCTTATGTCATGGGATGGTGAGAAACAAAGAGAAAAACTGAAACACCTTAATCCCACCTTCCTTCTTCCCACCCTCAGCTTTGTCTTCTGAGCAGCAGTACATGGGGAATGGTGGTCTGTAGTCAGTCCATAACAGCTCCTCTTTGTTGTTCCTTCCCTCTCACACTTCCCCAGCTCTGGTGTGGGCTCTCCATGGGTCACAATTCCTTCAGGACATACCCACATGCTCCAGCATGGGTTCTTTCCTGGGCTGCAGTGTGGGTATCTGCTCACTGCCATCTCTCCATGAGCTGCAGGGGAATCTCTGCTCCATCGCCTGAAGCACCTCCTCCCCTCCTACTGCGCTGACCCTGGTGTCTGCAAAGCTGGCTCTCTCACGTATTCTCATTTCTCTCTCACAGCTCTGGTGCAGAGTTTTTTATCCTTTCCTAAACACATTTCCCAGAGGCACCCCCCACCTTGGCTGTGGGCCTCAGCCTGTCCTGCGATGGGTGGGTTGGAACTGACTGTGTGCAGCACGCAGTAGCACCAGCGTCTCCTCACAAGAGGAGACCTGCAGACCCTGCTGCCAGAGCCTGGGCACCCGCACTCAGTACAGGCCTCACAAACTTCCTTGATTTCCTCTAATATAAGGGAAAGTGTTTTGTTCAATAGTGTCCTATTTAATAAGTCTCCTAGTTAACAAAGACTAGCTTTAGATCTGTGCCTACAATTGAAGGATCCTGTTAGCAATCTCACTGAAATTAGAGAGGACTTAAACATCTAAATTTATATATAAAGCTGCTTCATAAACACTACCTATTTTTTTACTATTTTAAAAAAGATTAGATCCATTGCAGTTAGCAGAGAAATCGCATGAAACTATGTATATGTCTTGTGAGTCTTTTGGTGGAGACCTGATTTATCAAGGTCTTATATCCTATCAACTGAGTCATAACTGTGATTGGGAAGATGGAGTCAGGGAACAGTGTGAATTCCTTAGACACTTGGGCTAATTGGAAAGCTCTTGTATTTGCTGATTAATTCTTAAAATGCATCATTACATGCAGCATTTTTTATTACAACCATAAAGTATAATGTTGGCCTGTCATCAGAGATGAAGAAATATTTTAAGTCCAACTGGATATCTCTATTCTCCCTAGAAGTATCTTCTTCTGACATGTCTTCATTATGCTTTATGGCATTAATTAGAGACACAATATAGAAAAATATTTCAACTGTCTCAGACACTAGACAAAAGTAACGCACTTTTCCCGCTAATGTGTGCTAACCTCTATATTGAAAGCGCTGCTGGAGCATATGAGAATACTCCTTGGACTATCTAGTCTCTTAACTATTTAAACAATATAGTACAGGTTGTCACTGTTTTACTGGATGGATGTCTTTTATTGTGAAGCAATAACCTACAATATTTCGTATTTCAGATGAAGGAAAAAGTCTGAATTGGTTTGGGTGAACTTGGTGTCTTTCATAACAATAGAAATCTCAAAACACTTATTAACAATAAATCAATTAAAAGTATTTTGAGCCCATGTTTACTTAGGGGAACGCCTCCAACTTGTGGAAACAGGGCAATTACAAGTAGGTTTTGGTCAGAATAAGTACAGTTATCTAGCTGAGCTAATCAAACCTTCAGATGCAATACTCTTTCCCTTTAAAATATAATTGGTCTCTAACTGTGTATCACAATGTTAATTGTCTGGCAACTAAGGTGAAAATATCCACAGGGCCAAAGAACTCTCTGCAGTGAACACTTTAACCTTTTGCAGCTCTCCCCAGGCTATACCTGCAGAATAACTGCTATAGTCCAAGTGACCTTGCTGGATAAACTCAGCCAGCCATAATTGCTCTTTTGCAGCTGGAAGGCTTGGCTCATTTTTTGCTAGAAAACATTCAGTTATTTGTGTGGCAGATTTTATGTGGAAATTAGCTGTCAGAAGATCTGGACTGTGTGGCACAGACACAGAGTGTTAAAAAAATAAACATATTTTTTGTGATCTTGGCACTGGACAACTTTTGCACAGAGAATGAGACTTTGAAACAGGACAGTCAGTTGTTTTACAGGTGGAAAGAGGAATGTGTGTTGCAATGCATCTTTGCAATGGTGTCTTCAGCTGGATGGCAGACATCTTCCCGAATTCCTGTTCTGCTCAGTTTGTAAATTCCAGCTGGCCCATGGTCCTACATGACCACTCCAGCTGTTAGATGACTTAACTACACGTATAAACTCTTCTAACTGTCTTCCATATGTACAAAAGGCTGGCCTATATGACCATTTCTGCATTTGCTGCAACCATCTTTAGTGACCGTTTACAGGCTCCTTATCTACGTACAATTTGGTTGGTTCTACAACAGGAAACACCCAAGAGAATTTCTGGAAGGGTCGAATTCTCCACTTGGGATTTCAATCAACTTTATTTGAGCAGATGAAATTAGTACAGTCAGAGCAGGAGCTGCCTGGGGAAAATATTCTTAAAAACCTTCTTGAAACCACTTTGAAATCTTCTGCAAAAATTACTCAAATACTTTGTTGTGAAGGATGTGGGATCTGAATCACATTCACATTCATATGAATATGAATACTCATATTCACTGTATTTTTTATGCACAAGAATGTCTGGTGACCTTTCTCACTCCTCAAGGAATTAAAGATCCAAGTTAACTGGATATGTAAGAGGTACTACTCTGACACCAGGTTATTCAGCAATCATAACAGAAACTTGAGTTTTGTACCTTTAAAACTTATATACTGTTTGCTGTATTTGCAAATACCTCATAAAATAGACTTGAAATAACATTAGTATTGTAAGTTGGTTTATAAACTAGACTATAGCCACTTTTCTAGCGGAATTAGAAAAGAGAATGTTCAGAATTAATTCTCCATTCCACCTCCTAGACACATTTAGCTTCCATTTGTAGCATATTCCAAAAGCTCTGCAATCCAGTCTTCTTATGGTTATAGAGAGGATATACATGGACTCTCTGCATAAAACCAGAGGAAGACTCTGCAGAAGACAAGGGACATGAAATGAGTTTTAGCTCATACTATGTACCAGCAGACTTGGTACATGCACATGTTTCTAAGAGGGACATAGTCACATCTCTGCAGGTCTTTTACATCCAGTTCTTTAACCTAACAGTACTGCATACTGCCAAAAAAAAATTGAGCCATTTAAGTTCCAATGGCAGTCAGTTACGTAAATAACTACATAACACATGAAACAAGCATGCTAAAATGAGAAACTCTTACATTATGTCTGAGCTGAGAACTTCTTTTCTGTTCTGATTTTTTCTGGAACTAGCTTGTGATCCTTTGTGATCCTAAGGCCAAATGCTTTGCCTCTCCCACAGTGATATTTTTGGTCTCACCCCACAGAAAAGGTAAATTGAACCTGACTATTGAGATCACATAAGATATCACTACGCTGTGCATGGTCATTGTCCAGAAAAGTGGGAATTAATACAACCAAACAATACCAGGAACTATTTAACAGCTGAACATACACAGAAGTATCAATTAAAGAAAAAGAGATGGGAGTTTTTAGAAGACTGATAAATTAAGCCAGTTTCAAACTTTCCTGGACTAGCACTCATTAATAACACCCTTCCTGCTAATGGCTAGTTATTATTATCAGTCATTTTCATTATCACTATGTATTCAAAGTAGCTGGTCCTTAACAATCACAGCTGATACTAGCTGCCAAAATGCAATACCAAGGACCTGATGCCACCTAATTATCACTGATGGCTACAGTCCTGGATATTTTAGTCTCCACAGTGACGGTAAAATGGATATGAAGTAGATCCTATCCATCAAATTTGCAATCTTTTATAAGGCTAGCTCTTTCCCAGCCCTCAGCCTCCACCCCAGGCTACATGCTGCCTGATCCTGGGGGGAATGCTGCTTTTCCAGGCTGTGGCAGGTGCCTTATCCTTCTGCTCATCTGATTCTTTCCTTGCTCACCTGCTGCTGCTTTCCTAAAGCAAACGAAGTCTTTTCCCAGTTCTCTAAGGTTGAATTTCTTCAGTGAGCAGTAACTGCCCATCAGTTGTTGTTAGTAGCTCTGGAGGTGCTGCTCTCAACCAGTGTTCATATTTTTAAGGTCTTTGCTATTAACCCACACTTACAATGCACTTCATAAAGAGACACCTGGCATCAAGCTGAGTTCACCTCACAGTTTCTTGTAACAAGTTGATAACAAGCTTAACAGGCCAAGACTGGAACTTCACACTGTTTGCATAAGGCATAATAAGCATAAGGCCCTTTGCTAGCAATGATAGTACTATTTTTACTGGACTGGGTAAAAAAAATGTTTGTGTGCTTATGCTGGATTAGTGTATTCCTGTTTGGGTTCAGAACAAGCTACTATTAAAGTCTGCTTTGCGTGCTTCTACATTTATAGGTGCAATATGCCTCTGATTTAGCTACAGCTGTTTTATGGACTAGTAGTATCAGGGACTAAATACTAGTCAGTTTTGTTAACTTTATAGATAAGATCATTTAGGAAAAGGAGAAGCTTCTCAGGCTGTGTTTACCAGCAGGACACCCCTTGATTATATTGGTGGCATATTCTCAGTGTTGACTAGGTCATCTTCAGAAATAAAGCCGATCTAATTTTATACATCTCTAGAAAATCCTGTAAAAAAATCAAGTCTCATTCCAAACCCCAGGTTTGGACTTTTCTCTAGGTCCTGCTATACCTTTATCAAGCAGCTACAATCGCCTTCTGCCTCTCCTGTTACTCACTATTAAGCAGACAAGCTTCCACAGACATCCTTGTACTTGTTAGCTGGCTTCAAGGTGCATTCTTCACTCCTCTGCTGTGTTTCAGTGCCATACCCAAAGTCCATACTATACATACCCTTTTGTGACTGAGATTGTAAACAGCTATTGAAGAAGAGAGTAATGAGCTGCTACTCTTGTTTTTTGAGCTACATATACTGCATGATAGTTATGTCACATTTCAAGTATTCACTGGCTGTATCCAAGCATTTTCTCAGCCTCATATATTTAAAACTCTGTGGAATGGCTTAGCAGTGTGCAGCTGCTTAGGACAAATTCCAAACCCATCTTTTTAGGGTTCTAAAAATAGGCATTTAAATTTGCCTAATTACAAAGCATTAGAAACCCCACAGTACTGCAGATATGTAACCCTGAATGCAACAGAAATTCCCTATGCAGGTTGATTTAAATTCTCTCATCAGATCACCCGTGCAGAAAGTACGTAGAGGAGCCCAGGCCGTTGAACTGTTTCCTCTTGCTTTCCTCCAGACTCTCTCTCATTTGATTTCTAATTTCACAGAAAACAATGACCTGGCTTTCATACTCAAGCTTGAGAGAATTTTTACACACAGACTGTTTGATTGCCTACTCGCCTGCATCCTGTGTATTGCCTCATCACTGAATTACTGTACAAAATATGTGTTTCTTTCTTAGTTTTACACAAAAGACACAGTGGTTCATCTAGTTAAGTATTTTTCCTCAGAAGACAACCTTCCACATGCTGGCTTGCCAACAGATACAAGTTTTTAAGTCAAGGTTTAGGCTCTGGAGATGAGTTTCTCTGAAATTCAGTCACACCTTGCTCTTAGTAGTCTTGGCTCCCTAAGGAGGCTCACATATCAAGAGGGACAATTAATCTCTTAGAAGTATCTAATTTTTTCCATCCTCTGTACCGGGAACTTAGCCACCTTATTTCATCATTTTGCCTGGACAAGCGGGGTGGCTGACACTACAGTACTTAATATAGAAGTTGGGAGTACTCATTTTATGAGTTATATCATTAAACAGGATACAGGATCTGAGTTAAGGCAAGAACAGCTGCAGAAGGAACATGCTGCAAGCAGTCTTCTCATTAATAAAAGAATGATGTATTGCATGTTTTCTTTTGTTGATCGATGCATAGTCCATCATTACTGCCTCCTAATGAGTGCTAATAGGGATATCTTATTCACTATTTTATCTCCACTCTCCATTAAATAACACAACTTGGAAAACAATTAGTCTGGTTTAACTTAATCTCAAGTATATAAAAATGATCTTGATTTAATATGGCAGTCCAGGAGACATGTTAGAAGTTTAAGAGGAATAATGGTAATGGTCAGCAAAAGGAATCATTCCACACATGTATTTCACAGACATTAAACATATTTTCTTTGCAATCAGGATTGTCTCAGAATCCTTTTGTTCTGGTTTTGTTATGGCTCATCTTAATCAGGCAGTCTTTTTAGTATTCACAGAGATCTAGTGTCAACGTTTAGTTCGTGCCCGATAAAAGTAAATGGATTTCAGTTAGCTTCTCAGATGCCAATCTAATTAAACACTTACTGTAGAAAATGAAAGTGACATATGTAACAGAGCATAGAAGTGTTTATGTAGTTTACGTAGCAGTTTTCAGGTGTAAACCAGCAATGATTAAAGCACTACACTGTGTATTTACTCATTATAAAGCAACTGGGCTCAGTTTTATGCAAAGAAAAGGCAGACTTTCAGTTTAAATTACCCTTGTGGGAGTTAAGTATCACTCAATAATGAGCATACAGGAAAAATCCTGCTAAAACAATCCAGCTGCAAATTAAACAATTCAATTATCCTTTACAATAGCTGGTGTAAGACCAAGTGCTAATGGGCACTAAATGAGAAGGTGACTTTTTTTCACTGGCTTTGCTGGTCGTATTCCATTACTCTTGCACTTTGTCGTTGTTCAGGAAGACTGAGGTTGATTGCTAGCAAATGGTTAAGAGTTTAGGCAAAAATAAGAATATCTAGAGTCTCAAACTTAAGTCACAAACTGCCTGGCATGTCAAGTGGCTTGGTATGATCTAGCCATTACTGGTTGTAAAAGTAGCAGAGACAGGAAACCAGAAGAGACTAATAAATGCTCTTTAGAAGGTAGATTGGTTTTAGTTCACTACCATCTGGGTCTCTCACTTCTTTTAGACTCACAAAATATTTTGCATATCCAGCAAAATCCAGTTCTATTAAGAAGGAGGCCAGCCTTCTGCATCTTTCTAACTCCCTCTTTCCTTTTGCCTTCACTGAAGCATGTGTTTTGTGTGTCTCCATCAGGAATCCTACCTGTTTCCAGCACAGCATCTTGCTCTCCAGGAATACACTGGGTTCACTTCCACTTTCTAATCAAAAGCAGCTGTTTAAGACATCTGTTCTTCTCTCCAAACTATGCAACAATTCAGTGCTAGTTAATTTGCTCTTCTCCTTTATGGCTAACCATGAGACTTTATCCTTACTTTTTTTTTCTGGATTTTTTAAAATGCTGAATGCCATGGTGCCCAGTTGTCTCAGAAAATTTGTCTCTTATACTCTGCAGTCTTCAAACAAAACCAAATGGTCTACATACAAAACTGACCTAGAACTCCCCATTAGCCTTTCAAATCCACAGGCATGTTTTCTGCTGCAGCTTGTCCCTGTAGAAATAATTTTACATTTACATCTGTTGTATCTTTCCTTTTAGAAAAACTGTTCCCATGCTGATTCCTGAAATATTTGAATTGGACTATGCACAGAGCCAACAAATCTGGGCTCTGAAGCCTTGCACTCACAGATGGTTATCTTCATTGCCTGACAGGGCTAGCTTATTCATTTCTCCAGATCACCTTCAGTTTGAATGATAAACACATTAAATACAGAAAAATTAAGAATGAATACTCCACACATTCCTATTTACTAATGACTTTTTGCAGTGGGTTATCTAGCAGAGCTTGGACTGGTAAACATGAACACCACTTCTTTTAGTAGAAAATACAGATTTAATTTATTTTTGTTCCTCTGTACACCAACCTAAATTTAGTCCAGTCTTGGATCTCTTGGAGCACTCCTTCCAGATGTTCTAGAAGCTTTTTTTTCTAGTGTGAATATAAAGGTGAATATGCAGCTGTTTACTCTTCATATCTATTCAAAGAATATTCATTAATCAATGGAACACTACTGAAGTGCCTTGCAATCCAAGTGAGAGGACAGTAAATAAATAGTGCCCTTTCCTAACTCTCCAAGTGTTAAAGGCTAAAGTAATTTGACACTTGAGAGAAAGGAGTCTACAAGTAATCTATATCTAAATTCAGAGTTCAGGACCTCCAATCTGTTCAACTACTTGTCTATAAAACTTAGACATTCTATTTAAAGGTCTCTTCATCATCATAGTACATTTATAAGTAATCTATACTTTTAGTTTTTTTGAAAAACAACTCCCTCATACTTTAGTGCTCCATACCCCTCCAGGTTTTCATAATTGCCATTTAAGTTTGTTTGCTTGAGGTGGCATGGCAGCATGCCAGTCACAAAATGCTTCAAAATAATTTCTGAATGTTCAGGAATCTTTCCTATGACTTCTGAGTTCTGACTTTCTACTTCCTGTTCCTCAAAATGATATTATACCTGTTTCAGGTACAGGCTCCTAACCCTAGACTAGATCTCTTTCATGACTTGTACTACACTTTACAGCCTTCTGGAGCTCTCCTTCCTTGGGTACAGGCAAGCAGAAGAAGCAAAGAAACAACTCCTTCCTTCCAGTCTCTAATATATTAGTAAAACAAATGCCATTTAATACTGATGGGCATCAAACAATTCTTCCATGTTCGCTTGTTTTTCATTTGCAGTTGTCTTCTTTCTTTTGACTTTCATAGACCTTGTATATAAAAAAAAATCAGAACCATTTCTCTCATTTCAACTAGATGAGCTCTCATTTTCAGATGTTAATTATATGTCTGTTCTACTCATCTGGCCTTAGCCTCCAAATTTTTCCTTAATCTTTTATTTATTTTTTTTTTAATGGTACCAAATAGAGTTGACACTTGCTGGCCAAAGATAAGTTCAAGTAATGAAAAGTTTGATCATGCTTATACATATTCTTATATATAAAAGGCAGAAATAACTTCTGCTTGTGTAAGTTGATCCTGTGTGAAAACAATGTTCAGTGACTTTAATTTATTTACTTTTCTATATATGTTTCTGCTTGAAGAAAAATTAGATTATCTTCATGTGTTTTTAAGAGAGAACAGGAGGCTCAGAATGGGGGGGTGGTGGTGGTGTAGGTTCCTAACATGACTATACAATGAAGGTTTTCCAACTGATTACTTTGAACATTCTCTGGTGCTCCAGCCCAGTTAAGATTACCTCAACATATTGGTGATTTATGTCTCTCATAGGATATTCTTCCAAGTATGAAACAACATAGGATTTGGAAAGTAAATAATAGGAAGGCCTTTCAAGCTCACTTTTAGACATATTTGTTACAGATGATACTCTATTTTCACACTGTAGTAACTACTCTATCTGAAACTGCAGAGAAAAGAACAGTGGAATAAATTTTGATTACTGGGGCTGCTTTTTGATGCACAAAATTATTTCCAAAAACCTGCCAGTACAGGTATGTGCTGAGTGATGAGGTGTTATATTTGAATCAGGTTCCTTTTTTCCCTGTATATTACAAACAAAGAAGTGTATGTCCTCCTGCAGGGATTGTTTCTGCATGTACTTTTGTATGTTACCATTGTGATGATTCTACATTAAATCATTCTACTTGTAGAATAGATTCCTGTTTTATAGTCCCATTTTATATAGTTTTTATTCATAGCATGAATATTTGGATTTTCATCACTTTGAACTCTTATAGTTTGAAGGGAGTACTCTTTACATTAAAACCCTTCTTGTAGTATCTGATTCCACAGAAATTCTGCTTCTCTTTTTTTTGCCTTAAAAGATTTTTATTTATGTTTTTACACCTGTATCTTACTCTTTCCCAGTTATTCCCATACTTCCTCAAAAGATCCTTGTTTAATTTGTTTTGAGCTTTATTTCAGTCACCATACAAAGAAAATTTCTCTGCTAAAAGCTTGAAAATAATGTCCTAATACACAAGTCCTGTGGGAGATCTGCAGATGACAATCATCTGCTTAAAATATCACAGACTTCTTATGCTAAGTAAGTGTTTCAGTATTGAATAATGTACTCCAGTCTTTGAGCATGCAACTCAATTTGTTATTTCTTTCTTGTTTTAAGTCATTCGCAGGAATCCACTGACCAAATTCTGTTTCGGCTACCTTGCCATTCAATTATCAGAGAGAAATGTCATTATTGCATTTGTACAAACCAATTTCTTCTTGGATTGTGCAATGTAACCTTTGCTTTTTTAATAAAAATGTCATTCTCTACATACAGCAAGATCCAATAAATCATTAAATAAAAAACTAGATACTCCAGTATAGTCTGGTGTTAGCAGTGCTACTGAATATTCAAGGAAATATTCAGGGCTCAGCTCTGATTAAAAAAATTACTTCTTGTGAAAAAGTGAATACAGGTGTTATACAGCTGAGTTACTACAAAGCAAATCTTATTAGGTATATGCCTCTATAGTCTGTTTTTCTGATGGTGCCCACAACATAATTTAAGAATTGGTGATGGTGTCTGGTAACTGGCAGCTGCCTTCTTTTCCTTCCTTTTCTCCTTTGTCTTCTAACTTACCCCAAGGCTGTACAATTACAGATCTACTTTCCTATCACCAATCATTATCTATTTATTTCTTGATTAATGGCTTTCTGGCCTTTAGAACACTGTACATGTCACAATTTTACACAATCCTTGTTACTACATTTCCCCTGGAAATTTTTTAGATTGAAATGGGTGCTGAAGTAATTTGGGCTAAAGCAGTAACAAAAATGAAGGGAAGATGATGGAGAGATATCATAATGAAGACAACTGTGAGTAACCTAGGGTCAGATTTATTAAATCTTAAATATCACAATAGATAGAAAAGAAACTTGGGCACAATGCAACTTTTATTTGTGTTTTTTCTTAATCATCCTTATATTGACCATTAAATTTTTCATAACACAAAAACCTGAAGAGAACTTAATTAAATACACATACATATTTACACATATTTGTCTGCATGTGTGTGTATGTGTGTATCTACCTTATTACTAACAAAACCTGTGTGCTTAAAAATATTTGTCCTTTCCTCTGTCAAATTTAATTCCTCTTGTCTTGAGTGAGCCATCATTCAATATTTTCATCAGTGATCTGGTTGAGTAAGTACAGGGTGTTCTTATTAACTGTTCCAAAAAGCTTAAGCCAACAGGGGTAGTCTAAATGCTGCTGGATTGAAATTAAATTCAAAATAATTTTGAATTTGAAGAAACAATTGGATGAAATTCAACACAACTAAGTGCCAAGTGATTAATCATCTACATAAACTTGTTGCAAAGGCATCTGGTTAGGTAATAGTTCTGTATAAAAAGATGTAGGGGTTGTAGTAGATCATGATCAGAACATGAGTCAAAATGCTGCCAAAAAAAACCCCAAAACAACCAAAACAAGCTACAACAACAACAAAAACCCAGAGATTATCATGAGGTATAAAAAAAGCAGCATTGCCTGTAAGATACATGTAGTAATTTTTTCCCTTTGTTATTGGTAGACCTCAAGGCTTAAACACTGGGTCCAGAGAGTATAGGGGAGAGCAATGAGAATGATCAGAGGTCTCAAAAACATGACCTAAGAGAAAACATTGAAAAAAATTAAATTGTTTAGCCTGAGGAAGACTGAGTGGTTTGAGATAGCCTTCTAAAACATAAAACGCTGCTGTTGGAAGGAAAGGAATACTCTGTTTATTACCGCAGTGGTTAAAATAAATAATAATGTGTTTGAGTCTTAAAAAAAACATAAAAATTATATTTAGGAAGAAAGCGTTTCACAGTAATATTACTGAAGTCTCTTGTGAGACTGTGGCGTCTCATCACTTTTTTTTTTCTTTTTTCTCTTGTTATCTCTTAGAAATAATTGAGGAAAAGTTGCTGCTGTCTGGGGTATTAAAATGATTAGATGACCTTCCTTCCTAGTGATGAAGTTACTTCCATCACTATGAATGCACAACTAAAGGATGGTTATTTTTCTTTTTACGCATTTGTTGTTTCTTTGAATACAATACATATAACGTACAGAGATATTTTTCGTAGAGTAGCAGAGCCTTTAAAAAGAACTGCTGTGGGACAGGTGAATGACAAGTGTATTTAAAAGTTTTTGCCAGATTGATATGTGTGAGCTTTACTTTGTGTCTTACCTCTTAAAACTCAAAAGATCAGGTTGCATCCACAGACTGGATAGTTCACACATTAATACACAGCACACGTAAATACATGTAAAACTTTAAATAAAACAGAATTTACAGGAAAGAAGCATCAAGTCAATCCTTTTCTATCTCATGAATTCTCAAGCTTTTTTGAACTTCTTTAAAAGTTCACAAGCCTTTGAGCCAGGCTTACACGGCTCCAGTTAAGTCCCTGCTGTGTTGAGCACGTCAAAATCCATTGATGCTTTTGGCTTGATAAACTGAGCTGTTTGTGGGAATTTTATGCATTTGATCAGTTTTGCATTTTTAATTAAATGCCTATGGCTTAACACAGCAGAAAACAATAAAGTAAATGATGCTGATTCTCATACTGCTTACATCAGTTTGCGTCTGAATTAACTTCACAAGTGTCAGTGGAATTTCTTCTGGATTACACTAATGAAGCCAACTCAGAATCAGGCACACTTTTTAAAACAGAATCAATCTGTGTTTATTTTTTTAAAAGTATTCATCTCCAAATGCTTTATATACATAGTTAAACACAAAGTTAATAGCACACAACATTGTTCTTCCAAGCCCTGGCTCAATTTTCTCACTCTGATTAGCTAGCAATTTGTACAATTACACCTAAATGGATGCAGTGCTGATTTCACTGCTTATTTTGTTATAGACCTAAGGCAGGTAGAGAACTATATGCAATGCTTGTTTACAATATTACTCATAAAGAATTTTTTCATCACTTTCCTAGCTTCATCAATTTCCTAGCTTGATTAGCTACCAATCTGCACTAAAACACTAAAGTTAAAAGGAAAAACTAATTGCTCTGAGTTTTTCCAATCACTTACATGCAACAGGATTTATTCATGCTAATGAAGCTCCAAAACAGGATGGCTTCTCTCTCATAGCGTTTTTCTGCCCTTCTACTTAATAATTAAAAAAAGTCAATACAAGAAAGTGCTTGTAGATCTGTAGAGTAACTGATCAATCTGACAGTACTCTTAAGTCTGTTAAAAATCCACTGAAATCAGTGGAACTCTAGGAACTCTAACTGAAAAACATATTTCAGCACTAATTATTCAAAGAAAAAATATGCAGTTTCAGAAAAAATATCCTCTCCCAATTCCAGCATATGAAGTCGCTCTTCCTACAAAAATTCATCTGATTTTAGTGTAAATCAGACTTATTAATTCAAAGCTTCCTGGCTCATGGGCTCAATTTTATAGTGGTATCAACAAGTTTGGAGGTTACATTGCTTTTTCCTTTTTTTTTTCTCTCTTTCCCCCCACTCCCTCCCACCCAGGGGAGAGCAAAGTTGGAAATGTTAAAAGAAGAGCTCATGAATATAATTTTTGCATATTCTAGTTGCTGTAGTTTGAAATATCCCCAGATAATAACTTGTTCACTTCAACACAGACTAATTTTCCTTGCCTAATGGTTCTTCCTGTTTTCTGCCGTGCCTAATGTGCAATGCCCTGCAATGCACAACATATTTTTCCTGCTGTGCAATTTCATACTGGTTCAAGAGAAGAGACATAAGCCTCCCACCAACCACAGCAGAGTTCATGGCTTGAAAAGGAAAGGCTGCTGAGCCTGGAAAGGCAGAGGCTGGGGAAAACACAGAAATCAGGAATTGGACAAATATCCTGATCACTAAGCAACCGTGCTAAAGCCTTGTACTGATCTGTCTTGCAACACTGTAAGTCTATTTGTGAATCCACAGGCTAAAACATATATAAAACCAAGTCAGTTTTCTCAATGTTTCAGCTTGTCAGAACAATGCACGTGTCAGATATGCAGTCCAGATATAATGAGAGAGAAAAATAAAAACACAGTCCAAAAACTTGAAGGGGCTGATCTGCCTCTGAGTTTCTCTGCAAGGGAATGAATGGGGAGGCCACCATTTGCATGGTACACCATTTGCCTGAAAAATGTGAGACATGACATCTAGAATCATCTTGGGCTGATGAAGTTAAAAGCCATAACTTCCTGCAAACTGTCTCAGCTGTCACTTGTAGCTACCTTCTACTTTTCCTACTGGAGATGGAACACTATGAATCAAAATTTTTAATAATCAGACCCAGAGAAAAATAAGGGAGAATTTTACTTTTGTCCTGGATCTGGCTGGAATGGAGCTGGGTTTTTTTCATAGAAGCCGTTATGTTATTGTGTTTTAGATCTGTGACCAAATTGGTGTTAACAGTTTTTTGGTTATTGCTGAGCAGAGTATCAAGGCCTTTTCTGCTTATCATATTCTCCCCGCCCTCAAAGAAAACCTATTGAGGTTATCTTTTTTTTCTTCCTTTTTTTTTTTTTCACTCTTCTCCCTGAGCAAGTAGGCTGTGGGTAGGCAAGATACTGGGAGAGGACACAGCTGGGACAGCTGATGTTAATTGACCAAAGTGATATTCCATACCATGTGACATCATGCTCAGCAAAATAAGCCAGGAAAAGGAAGAAGGGGGTGATGTTAGTGGCTTTCCAAAGTGTAAAAGCTTTTTAAAAAATATTGTGATGGCAGTAGAAATTAATATGATAAGCAGGCAGTTTCAGTAAACTTCATCCTGTTTAAAGGTCAACAGTTAGGCAAGGAAAACCAAACTATACGTGTTCTAATATGAATTTCTACCTAGAATGAAACTTTAGAGTTTAAATATAATGCAGAATAACTCTTTTCAAGAAAAACTAAATGTAATTCTATTTGGAAATCTTACTTTTTTTATGTTTGTTGTCCTTTTTCCCTTATGTTAAAAAATGGGCATTCTTTTAAAAATCCATAACAAAACTAAATAATGATAAATATTCTAAGCAAAGACTAGTTAAAGATGTTGTAATAAAGAATATTGCAAGAAATGGGCTATGGCATCTACTATAGTAAATATCAAAGTAGAAATTACTTGTTTCTCCAACTTTCAAAAATCCCACGATTTTATTAATATTTAACAAAATGTAAAAGGAGCTTAAAGTTCCAGCATGTTGAGGTTGTTTCAGAAAGCACACAATCATACAAGAAACAATAGAAGCTGATACTCTTTCTCAAGCAATTCATCACAAGTTGTACAGAGCAATAGACTTGATCTACCAGTTTTATGGAAAGCAGAGTCAGATATAAGCAGAACTCAATAATGTTGAGATGCTAAGTGTCAATAAGAAAAGATGAAGAGAAGAAAAGAATATAAATAGAGTTATTGATCCTCTGTAATATTACCTTATGTTAAGTCATATAGGGAATTGAGCTCCATGGAATCTGAGCTTTGTTCACTAAATGTTAAATTCAGACTTGGAAAATAAATGTATGCAGCTGCCCCTCCTCATCCGTACCCTGAAAGCAGAGAAATTTTTTACGTGTTAAAAAAAAAAGATGATTATAATGAAAATAACTAATAACATTGAAGACTTCTGAATTTTTCATTTCCAAATAGAAAGGGATTATGAGAAAGTAGGTTCATACCAAGAGAATCAGAAGTATAATGGGGTATTATCAAAAGGCCTGTGTAAATTAACTGACAGCAAGATCAAATGAGCTTGGAAAGGAAAAGTTGGTACATATCACTGAACTGGGTGTCACAAAAAGAATTTGCTTAGACATTGTAATAGCACTTTACAGGCATCTTAGTCAAATGGCACACATTCAAAAGCAAGGTTTTATTTGAGAACAGGCCCCTTCATTGTGGTATAGGTCACAAATGGAGTCAAAGTTTGTAAATGAGAAAGAAATAATATCACTTTTTGTATTAATAACCCAAATAGTGTAGAAGATTATATACGTGCAGCTGGGCTACTTCAGCACCCCAGGACAGAAAACATTGTTATTCTAGAATCTGCTTCAGGGCCTTAGATTCGAGATCCAATTTATTCTTCAAACAGAACAAATCCAGAAGGAATACAAATCAATGCAGTTTCCTTATTAAAAAAAAAAAAAAAAAAAAAGCTGTACTCTCTGCAAGGATTTTCCACTTGTTTGTTTTTCATATGTCCTTTCAAAATAATATCTCTTACTGTAAGAGTTTATAGCATCCTCTGACAGGCAGGGAGAACTTCATCTTCTTTGGTGCTATTTTACCTATTTTACCCTGTCCAAAAGTGTATGTCTGCATTGGAAACAAATGAAAAGGTGTGGTTTTAGCTTTAAGTATCTTAACCGCATTATGTAGCTTAAGCTAAATTAAGAAAGAACTATTACTTGAAGCTTATAGTATCCTTAAGTATTAAAGAATCTAAATATAGAAAAGATATTTTAAATTAACTCTAGCTGTCAATCCCCGCAGACGATCCCTTAGTGAACATTTTCTCACTGTTTGTCCATTTTAATTCAAACAGTCCAAAATATAATGGATTTCCAATAGAATATATATACAATAAGAAGCGTGGAGTTGTCTTCCTTAATAAAAGCTATTGGATAGTAAAATGCATCTCCATGTATTTCAGAGGCAGGTGCCTAAAATCCAATAATATAGTGATATGGAATATTTCAAAATGGGAGGAATAATGTGAAACAGCATATCTGTGTTCAGGATATGATACCACTGAGTGCTCTTGAAAACTTTGTTTATCTACAGGTCACTGAAAAGTAACAAGAACTCCAGTGTGTGTGACAAAAGGCTTTTGGAGACTTCTTGGCATGATTCAGTGCACCATGCACATGGAACATGTGCCTGTTAAGAGCCTGATGCTGCTTGTCTAGTATTAGATGTTGTTGAATATGATTCATGTGGGAACCTTAGAAATGGTTGTGGAAATGAATACTTACACAAATTCACTAACAGTCAGTTAGCTCAGTGGCATAAAACTATCTGAAGATGGAAAAAGACACAGCACAAATATGTAGAAGTTATATTCTTTGCACATTTAAAATGGGAAGAAAAAAGCTTTCAGAGTATAATGTAACATTATTTTTTCAGAAACAGGGCAGTTGGTCAACAGAAATACAATAAATTTCCTTTTGATACGTTTGCTATTATAGTGAAGGAGAGGGAGGAAAGGAGTGTGAATGTTTTAGCTGTTTAAAAAGAACTGCTTTTAGTCATCTTTTAAGGTGCTGGAATTCTAAATTTTGATGAAAACAATTATCCAAAAAGGGAAAAAAATATACACTGGGAAATAATTCTAAACCAAAAAATTGTTGGCTGTTTTGTCAAGAAAATCAGTCAAGCCAACATAGCCAGGAGAGTAGCAAAACTGACAAGAAATGTAAGGCTGTGGATATAATTTCCTCCCCCCCACCCCAGTTCAGACACATGAAATTTAAGCTTTGTACCCTCTGAAGGAAGCTGGATATGCATTGTTTGGCCTAATCATAGATTTAACACCACCTAACTAAAATAATTGAAAACTCTGTTGTTATTTTCTTTAAAAAAGAAGAGAACAGAAGGTTAGGAGTGGTCTTGTGTTTTAGTAATCTTCTGTGTAATAGAATGATACAACTATTATAGAAAACAAGCCTTTTCTTTTGACATTCAATTGCATTCACTTAATATGTACAGTTTGATGATTATATTTCATATTTACTGTCCACTTATCTGTAGGTTTTATATTGACAATAGAGAACTGCATAAGAAAGTTTTTTGAAAACAGGAAAACTGGACATCTGGCAACGAAGTAGGAGATTGATGGATTTTATGAAATTATGATTGCGTTATCCAAATGGCATTCTCAAAATAACTGTCAGTAATTCACAGTACTGGCTTGTACTGCTGAAACTTTAAAAGGTTGCACTGGGATTACATTCCAAGTTCCCATTGATACCCTTACACCAATTTTTTCAACTTCTTTTGAATTTTTTTATTATTTACAGTCAACTTTATACAACAAATAACCAAAATAAATAAAGCATTCCATAAGAAAGTTCAAGGGAAATGGCCTTCATTGATTTTTTTTCTTTTTTAATTACCATTTTCAGTGATCTCTATATAACCAGAAATAATTATTATATTTTCCTAATTTACAGGGTTTCTCATTTACAGCTTTCTCAGCAGTGCAATATGTAGACACACATTTTCAAAATTAGAAAAGTTTTAGTCCTGCTTAGCTTAATTGGTAATAGAACAAGACCAAAACACTTGAGCAAGTCAGCAGAAGTAGCTCTTGAACACAACCATTTTATAACCACAGATGCTAACTGAATATTGGAAGAACAGTTTGGTGGCAATTTATCATTCCCAGATCTCAAATTCGTATGAATTTTCTGCTTTCCTAATGGTGTTTTCCTCTCATTCCCCAGAGGCACTATGAATGGGATTTCCCCCACCTAATTATAGATCTGTGTATTGTTAGGCATGTTAGAATCACTCCACTGCTAGTAGCCAAAAAAATTTTGTTTTGATAAAACACTTTAATCACTGCTTTTAAATAAGATGATTTTTTCCTTGAATTTTTCTGCTGATGCTCTCCACTGATCATAATGAGATCTTTATGTGACTAGTTCATACACAGAAATGTCTGTGTTTGACCGGATGAATATGTCCAACCTTGATCCAAAAGAACTGCAGTTTCTAAATAACTAGATCCGATTGCGCTTTCAAGAATCAGTTGAAAACATGACATCATCCTTCCTCTCCAAGTGCAACAGGTCATGCTCCTTGATCTTCCTAGTTGCTCCTGGCAGCAGTTTTCTACAACACTGTGCTGCAAATATTTGTGTGGAGGATATAGGATGCATTCAGAAGGACCCTCAAACGCAGGTCATATGCTCTGTCAGTACAGAGGATGGAACAGAGTAGATGAAACAGTAAAGAAAATGGTTATCTTATGTAGAAATTTAAGCTTTTGAGAACAATATATAATGAAGTAGAGATTTTTTTTCCCAAGAAAATAGATTAAAAAATTGATTTTGAACTATTTTGTTACAACAATTTGTAGTGCTGCTTCTTAGACAGCAAGCTTTCTGGAAGCTATGAGCCATACTTAATGAGAATAATAAATTATGTACAATAATTTCAGTGCAATATGATAGAAACATTCTATTTGCTTTTAAATAAAGCTCAGCTATTAAATAATTTGCATTTCTAGAATGTGTGCAGCTATCAGAAAAAAAAAAACCAAAATGATAAATTGAGCGGTATCAACATCAGATTAGACATACTAGAGAATGAGCAACACAAACCATTTTGTTAAGTAGCTGCATGATCCTATAATGGATGATAGTTTGGAAAGAAGAAAAAACTAGACAGAAAATCATACAGAAACTGCATAGCAACAAAGGTTTTAATATCCCTGTCACCAGTATAATCAACTAAATTCACTCAGGTAGTTTCAACAAAGTTAATGAAACTGTTAGTTGAAGACTGCTGTCTGCAAGACTGGGGCCATAGAGGGCAATTCTATTTTTTCTAATAGACAAGAGAACAATTTTATTACACAAGCAGAAACTGGTTCCAAAGTAAGTGAGGAAGACTAGTCTTCAGTTGCCACCAATTAATATGTTATAAATCATCTTGCAAGACTGATTTTATTTTTCTCTTTGCTTTTTGTAAATATTTTTTAGTTATTATTTAAGTTTTTCAAAGGCCAAACTCAGAATTTTCAGGCATAATAACTGTTGCAGAGAGGCATAAGGAGATTCATTTCAAAGAGCATACAGTCCCCTAAAGCAGAGAATGAAACAGAAGGAAGAAACATACAAACATATGGGCTGATAAAAAATTGTCACAGCCTGCACTTAATAGAATAAAACCAGTAAGTGACTAAATGAATCTGATTGAGCAAAATATTTCTACTGGAATAAATATTTATTAACAATATTCAAAAAGTTTGGAATTGATGCTAGAACTGGTTTGTTGCAGGATAAGCTGTAGGAGCATATGATTTATTTACACTAAATACTTTTTTTTCAGAAAATTTATAAAGTAAAACATTAGAAGAGCTTTTATAAACAGCTTCCTTAGTGGTCAGTAAATAAAGTTGAGATAATTCTACCATTATCTCCTGGTTTCACTTTCCAGGGGGAAACTGAATGCATCACACTTAACTCGTTCATTTTGAATGATGAACATCAAACCCCAAGGCTTTAATCATTCTGTCTTTTCAAGGTAGGGGAGGTAGAAAGCCATGCCATTAGTAACTAGTGCCATCTTTCGCTGAATCCTCTGCTGCCTAGGATGATTTTAGTAGCACAACACTGTGAATCTCCAAAAAGCATTGAATTATAGCCAGGGTGTAAACTGTTTTTCTAAATTAAGGATTACAGAAAGGGTGGGTGTCATAGACGTACTTTCTTAGCGCTGTCCTGGTGGAAGTGCATTCCTCTGTGGAAGGGGAAGCAAACTGCCTGGGAAGTCTCTGGGCCTGTTCCTTCTAGGCCTGAAGTCTGGGAGAAAAAAAAAAAAAAGCTGTATCTGCTGTTTTATAATGGAGATAAAGTTGTGCAGTGTTCATAACAGTTTGCTAGTACTGGAATGCAGCATGAGGACTTACTGCTGCTTGATTGCTCTGCAGTTTTTGGGGGGAACTCAGAAGGAGTATTTTTCATTTTTAGGTTGTTTACCAAGCATGCACAGTTGTCCAGGATAAGTACCCTTGTGGTGTTACTCCCTGGCATAACAGTGATGGTGTTTCTGTACCCACTCAGCAAACCTATAAGAGCCTTGGAAATGGTTCCTATAAGACAGATGGCCACAACCCTTAGGCCTAAATTCAAAAACCAGAAGATGCACCAGGTGGAAAAATTATTTTTTGAGATTTTTTTAAAATAAACCTCCCCTAAAGCTAGAAATCACTTGAGAAAATTTTGACTACCATCTTTTTTTTCTGGGTATCCCAGGAGGCAGTATCCTGGGCTTTGACAAACTTAAGCTATCTCTAATGCTCCCTGACTTCGAGGGTCTCTCTTTGCCTTTCCAGCTGTTCTCTGATTATTCTCAATGCTTTATTGCTTCTCTTAACTACTCACCGTCATCCTTTGTGATAGACCCTCTACCTTTGCTGCTGTGATTTTCTGCCATGTCTGTTTTCACCTTTGTGCCTTTCTCACCACTCTCAGTCTCAAGGACTAAACTCCTCTCAGATTCTACCAGCAGGGATTTAAGGTTTAGATTCAAAGAAAATTATGCTCAGATGAAGGTGAAGCATCACTTAAGCTCTTAATGTAGACTAAAAGCTACATATGTGTAAAAAGACTTTTCCCCACACCACCAAATAATGTTTTCAGTAAGCACCGCAATGAGTAATTTAATAGGTAGCATAATTTAAAGAACAGAAATTATGTGGTTTTGTTTCAAAGTGCTAATCTTTCATGCATTGTCCAAAAAAAAAAAAATAATTCCAAAATCTCCTAGAAGATGTATCTTCCATTGGTTGCAAAATGTTTCTTTCTTTTGCAAACTTCTGCAAGCCAGAAAAGGAATCAATATCTCTCTCTCTTTACCCAGTCTTTCCAAATTCTCTCCGTTGTCATGATCAGGTTGTTTGCTCAGCTGCAGCCTTCAAATATTGATAAGCAAAGTCTAGCCCCACAAAACAGTTATTACTGTGGAACAGACAGGGCCTAGGGTTACCTTAAAAACACTATAGGGGATTGTGTTTATTTTTTCAAGAAAATTTAAGTAATTGTAGTATTTTTACTGTGCTAGAGAGGCCATGTCCAATCAATGTCAAAGGGAATTTTAGGGCTGCTACAGGAAAGGATTGCTTACACTTGTGTATACTTATAGCTGATAGTTACAAGTTCAGTTTATTTCCCTTGTAAGTAACTACTCTACCTGTGCATGAAATTTTTTCATAAAAGAGGCAGACAAATATGGGTTTATCTTGACCTACTTTAGCTCTTAGGAAAATGAGTAACTTCTCTAAACACATTTTTTGCCTGTCTCCTGACAAACTGTTCTTGCATCTGCTAAACTTCATCCAAACTTATTTTTTCCCTGTGCCTCGGATGACTGCTAAAGATTGTGTTTGTGAGATCAAATGACGTCCTCCACAACTGCACAGTATTCTTTTCTTTTTTCTTTTTACCTTCCTGGTTGGAAGGTTTTTGTACTACTGTATTACATACTTACAATTGACACTTGTAGTGTATACAGAAACATAAAAGGTAACAGTGGCTCCCTTTTAGCTTTTTTTTTTTTTTTTTAGATTTAATTACTCCTTCTTAAAAAGCAACACTTTTGACAGGCATTTTTAGGTTTTGAACCTGACACACAATGGTATGGATTTCAATCCCTGCGTTCAAACTTTCCTGTGGCTGCCATGGGAATTCTTACTGTATCATGTTAGCCAATGTCAGCAATAGTAAAGAAAGGAAAATACAAAGTCAAAATTTTATTTAAAATCTGCACTCACTAGATATTCAAGCTCCGCCAGACATCTGGGGAAAACAAACTATCCCTGGGCATAGTTAGCAGGCAACAGGTTCTCCTTGTCCTGGCACTTTGGACATTCTGTTGTTTGCAAACTGTTACCATCAGAGATTTACTCTTCCATGCAATGCAGATTCTTTTTTTTTTTCTTTCACCTCTCATACTGTTTGCTTGATTCCTTTTTAAGCTTCATTTACGCACTGATACATAACTAGACTTCAGTTATAGAGCATGTTAATTAGAATGCAGTTGCCTTGTGTTAGGGGTCGCAATATCTCAGGATCTCAATGGTCAAAAGCTACACTTATTCTAGCCCACATCCTCCCCTATATAATAAATCTTGGTCCTATAATTAAAATGGTCTAGTTAATGTATGGTTATAGTTTGGTTTTTTTCTCTAAGAACTTTAGGTCACAAGATTATACAAGGAAAACAGACTAAGCAATGAATGTGACTTCAAGAAAAAAAATACCATTAGCATAACGGTATAGGAACATGCTATTTTTAAAATGGAAATGATCTATAATTGCTGAAAGAGTGGTTAGGATGTTAAGTGCAAAAACATAGAAGAATTTCTGACCCAGAATAATTCAGTTCACTTTGTCTGACTGCCTTGGGCCCTATTAAATAGCATCACACATATCTCAAATTGGCCATTTTAGGATAGCTACATACTGGGAGAATTCTTGACAAAGGCAAAGACTGTGTAAATAACAGCCATTGCTAAGTCCTCAAGAAAGTCCACAAAAATGATGAAAACATGATTTTTTTCTTGAGTTCCTGTTTCTGTCTACTGCCCACATAACAGATTTAGTCTCCACCAGGTTTCTTGTTTTCTTTCTGCTTCCCAACATTTATTTAAGATCATCTTGAATGAGCCACCCTCAAAATTCATTCTTGTTTTTTCTGTCTTACATCAGCTTCAATCTGTCCAGAAACACTAGTATATTTCTGGACCTTAGTATCTTTTCTAACCCATGCACTTGGAGCTTCCCTGTTCTCAAACCCTGTCTCTATCTAAAGAGATATTTTCAATTTCCTTTGTTAATTTGATTCTGTCTTCTTGTATGTACTGAAAGTAATTTATTTCCTTCAGATTTTCCTCTGTGATATTCTTCCTCAGTTATTTAGCTATGCTGCAAACCTTGAATGTGATTATGAAACAACATTTATCTGTGCATCCAGCCTACTTTATAATCCACTCATTATTTTAAACATCCAAACCTGACAGTAAAAAAAAAAAACAAACAAAAAAACCCAAAAAAAAGCCCAGAGTTTATGACCTTTACTTGGATTATAAATAAGCATTAAGTGACTTTGATAGTATTTTTTTCATTTAAATGGCTCAATAGAATCTGAGCCAAGAAGCAAGCAAGGTATAAACAAAGAAGGAAAGCACTATAGTTCTTAATTCTGGTAGCTAAGGGAAAGGAAAACAAAATACATGCCAGTTTCTTCAGATAACTGTGAACTTTTACCCCATTCTGGAAGAAGACAAAAGGCTGAGTGTAGAGAGAACGTATTTCTACATCCATGGGCTTGAGCAAAGCATCATAGGGTTTGTGTCCAGCTTTAATAAGAAATTAAATATGAGAAGCTTATCAGAAGTCAAAGAGGAAGCAAACAAATTTTCAGTCCCTTGTTTTGCATACCTCCATTACCATGAGCTCATATCCTCAGATGCTGCCCTTGTTGTGTCCCTGCCTTCCAATAGGCTACAGGTGACCAGTCCCCCATGGAGGTGAAGACTCCACTGACTATGGCAAATTCTGTACAGAAATCCAGTCATATATAGTGGTACTGTTTTCTCCTGAAAATAGAAAAAAAGAGAGAGTTCTTAATGAAGGCCTAAACACATATACCGAATGATTTCAAAATGAAGAAGAAGTAGTATCATTAATTATGGTTTGTAAACGTTGCAAATGTGATAAAGATTGCGATGTCAGCACAATAATCTAATGGTACTGACACAGCTTACACTGTTACCAAAGTTCAGTTCCTCAGAAATAAGAATTTACTGGAGAGTTTAAAATAATTGAAAAAAACATGCATACGCATGCCCACACAATCACAAACATACACACACATGCATGTACCCATTCCTTTCACTTACCTTCCACTTCCCTCTCTATTCCTGTTTCTGAGGAAACTCTGACTTATATTTAGTCATGGGAAGAAGAAAACAATACTTTTGCAGGGTGACATGAGCCTTAAGTGACTTATTAACAGTGACAGCAGTATGTGTAAAGAAGACTCTAATGTGAATCTGAAAACAAGATAAGTGTGGGTTTAGCAGTTGGCTGAGTAGAAAGGAAACAGGGAGTCTGTGGCCCAGTGGCCTGTGAAATACAAGGCACGTGTATCCCTAGGAAAAGAGAGCTAAGTGTTGTTGACCTACCTGTATCTGATCTGGTTTGATACTGTCTTGTATCTAGTTCTTGAAAGTGTAAATGCTTTCAGGGCCCTGAGTGCCTTGCCTGCAGCCTCCAGGGTCCAGCTGCATGGGCTCAGGACCAGCTTTGAAGATGCTGCTCTCCGGCTGTGAGAAGCCCCAGAGCTGATCTGTTCCCCTGCACCTGGGAGTTACTTTTAAGCTCAGGCTCTTGCCCTTGATCTCAGCCTGAACAATGCTGCACGTATGCTTGTGCCAAGTCCTGCACCTCCCTGACTCCAACCCAAAGCTTAACTTGTAGGTGTGACTTCATGACTTTTTAGCTTGACCTTGGACCTGCCTCATCACTATGGATCTTCCTGACATTTCAGACTCTTGGCTGAACTAAATGACCACTGCCAGAGCTGCTGGCCTGTGTTTGTCCTGTGTGGCTCCTGCACTGACACCATCAACTGCCCCCAGGTCACCCACCCTTGCAGGAAGGTCTGTCTGCTCTTGCTGCTTCCTGACACCTGTAACAGCTGGGGCAGCATAAGCATCTGATTAGCAAGTGCCACCACTTATAGAGCATAAATGTCCTATAAATGCTAGGTGGAAGGTTAATAATAAATAAGTATAAAAGAAAAAATAAGCTGGTTTTCTGTAAGGAGAGCACTTGAACTGCTCTGTGCCTACTCTGTAATGGGTGGCTGCCTAGGCAATAGGAATAGGGTTGTGTTGGTTTGGTCTGATTTTCTTCATTTTCTACTTGTAATACTGCCTAAGTTAAGGAGACTTAGTGATGAAGTCATAGTGGAAGTGTTCTGGTGACTGGATGTTTTGGGATCGCTGAAAGAGATGGGAGACCCTGGAGGCGCTGGCCATTGCCCAGTGTATGAACAGCTGTGCTCTGGTGTAGTCGACAAACAGAGAGGTCACTGCAAGATGCTGAAGAAAGCAGTGCATTAGAAAGACCATATGTTTCTACATATGGTACATTCTGCATCATGCAATTATATCACATCTAGAAAAAAAGAGATTTTGGCAGCCCCAACATTTGCAGTATTGAAGAGCCTATGACTCAAGAATTTATATGAAGAAAGAAAAAGAGAAGCCTTCTTTTGAGAAAAAAACAAACAAACAAACACAAAGAAGGTGTAAGTGTAGAACACCCAGTGGCAGAATTGTCTCATTATGGCTGTGTTCTTGATCCAGTTGTATAAAACTATTTGATTCCCAGGGAATTCCCTGCAGTCCTCTGCAAGCTCAAAGTCTTTTAACTCATGGGTCTTCTGCCAGCATACTGACCTGAGTTGTCTAGCCTAGATCTAGGCATTAGTCTTCATTTGGCTGAGATCACTGGCTGTGATCTCTGCTGCTGCACAACCACAATGAGGAGTTCAGTGAGAGTGACAATCAGTTTTATATTCAACCTAAAGAAGAGAAAATATGAAGGAGTTACCATAATGAGAAATGAGTAGAGAAATCCAGGTAGGTGAAGCCTGAAAGAGAAGGCTTTTTTTGTTTCTTTATTCTGTTCAGGTCTATTATTTCGGAGAGAAGAGGATATTTTCCTGCCTTTGGACAATGTTACATAGCTGACATTAAGAATAAAATGTAATCTTTCTCATGGTAGTGATTCAGCCTAGCAGTCTGACGAGTTAGGCACACATATATAATGCAGTCTCTGGAAAACAATCCATCTGATGTCAGGTCACACGAATGAGTCATAAGTATTTATCAACATGTCTGAATATTTGTAATAGAAAAACAAGGTTTGTTTGGTTTGTTTTATATGGTACAACGGTTTTTGTCAAATAAACTTATGAAAGTACTAGACAGTCTAATATTGTCATTGCTGTAGATACCTATTTTTGCACACAATGTACATGCTATATGTTACACATTAAAGATAGCATTCTACTGTCTGGCTTCAGATACAACGTCTGATGTAGTCTGTAATGGATCTGTATGAAACCTGAATGTCACTTCCTTTAGTCCAGCAGTAATCATATATTACTTCATGTCAAGTATGTTGAGAGTCCTCTATGGGTTTCATTTCATTATTTGGCTGTGTATATACCTGCAGCACAAGCAGTGTTCAGTTACCTGGGGTAATTTTCATTCATAGGTATTCTGTAGACCTGTCATTTATAAATATCTAGGGTCCTTGTACACTCAAGCATAAACTGTTCATTATAGCCTCAATCATTTCACACTTATTAAAGTCAATAAAATGCTGTATAAAAGATATTGCCTGAGAAAAATGTACACCACTAAAATACTTAAGCTTATTTATAACCTCTTTTTAAACATTCAAATAAGCAGTCAGTGCCTGAATTAAATATATTTTTCGTAAAGGCTTCAGAGACTTTTAGATGTCTACATGAAAACCAGAAAATTCTAGTTCAAATTTATTTATGCACAAGTTGTCTAGGCTTGCTTTTGAGATTTAAAATCATAATCTACTAAATTGTGTTTAGAAAGTTCTGCTCAAAGAGAAGGCCAAAGAAATCAGCTGTAACAATTAAAATTCTGTAAGACCTTTTCATTTTTCCAGTGCTTAAAGACAAAAAAATGCTGAAAATCAAATAGGCATAGGGAAATAGTTTAATAGAATTAGGGTAGATGTGCTCAGTTCTTCCTGAGATCATTATTTGTTTGTGAACACTATCCAAAACTCCCACATTTTATATCAGTATTTAAGCTATTACTATTTGCCTTAAAAATAAGAAAAGAGCCTGCATTGCAAAGAAAAATCACATTTAAGCAGAAAAATTTGTGAACAGCTTTATTTATTAAGCTTTGGACATACTGTCTCCAAGGTATCTTAAAACATATGGTTTTACAGACTTTCCAGAAATGCCAAAACAGATTATTAAAAAAAATATATTAAAAAATCACCATACTTTTGTATTACATTCATACCTTCCTTTGGCTTAAGATAAGCATTTCATATCACACAGGTTTTATCCATGACCAACTGCTGACAACAACCTATTCAACCTCCCCACAGATTTTTGATTTTCCTTACCATTTTTCTTGCATAAAGAATTATCTGCCATGTAAAAATTCAGGCTTTCTGTTTTGGTCTTTGTTTCCTCTTTTTGTTTTATATAACATAACCATGATAAAGAGGCACAGTCACTTATGACTGCAAAGTTCCACCTGGTAAATAATACATTAGTGGTTATAAGGACCATTTTAGGACATCTCATTCCTTTCACAGTAGCAGAATTTTCTTATCTTGCTAACAGCTGTGTTGTTACTAGTTTAAACAAGACACTTCTCTTCTTCAAATATCAGGCTTAATGCTGCCTCAACACATATGTCCAAGCCTTGTATTTGGATAGGAAATTATAAATTAAACCCTAGATTTCTAAACATAATTTTTAACACAGTTTTGTTACATCTGTAAATGCCATGTCACAGCCATTGCACTTTATTTTATTTCATAGGTTGCAGGGTTTAGGGTGTGTGTGTCGGTTGTTATTATTTAATGTGTCTGTCAGAAAAGAGAAAATGTGGGTGTAAAATGGAGCACATTTTCTGTAGTATCTTATGAATCATAAGTTAGACTTTACATCTTAACTTTTTCTGTGGGGGTGGTCAGTCACAGCCTTAATTCTTGATCATGGCCTACCACAGCTCACATACTGATTTCCTCTCAGTCCCAATGATATTTTTCTAAATGTCGAGTTTGCCATTGGCTATACAGAATTAACATACAGATGCTCAATATTATTTGTAGGACTTTATGTAATATGATGATCACAACAGGAGAGGTTTTTGCAAAATCTTAAATACCTGCTGCAAAAATACACAATAATATAGCCTCTTCTAGGTTCCTAGAAATCTGTATAGAATTATTGGTAAAGGACAGAAGATGAGAAGAGTGAAAAAAGTCTGCTTAAGGATAATTTTTGAGAAAAAAACCCAGAAAAACTCTGTACACCAAAGAGGTTATACCTACTGTGTGTCTAGCAGCAGCTGAAAAACAGTGAAAGAATTATTTTTATTCTTAACCAAGATATCAGAGCTGTTTGTCTGGCAAAATGCTGATGTTCCACTTTCAGGCTTGGTCTTCTTCTCTGATTTAAATTAAAATGAAATATTGTTCCTGTTTGCAAGAATGTTTTAAGGCATTTCTTAATTTTATATATTATAATATGAAGAATCTTGCCATGGTTTCTTATTCTAGCTCTATTATTTTTCTTCTGTCTGCATCTTCTCTGATGTTATGTATTTCATTCTGTTCACATTTTAATTGTAAAAGCAGCTGTCAACATTATCTTGTGTGTGGGTCAAAATAAAGTAAAACCTGTAATGATTAAATTAATACTGTGGATAATATCTGTGATTTGAACAATAAAGGCTGAGCATAAAGAATAGCTAATCTCTAGCATTGTCTAATATGGAACAATAGAATTGTATACGTGGTATATCTGCAAAGCAGAGAATAGGTTGATGAGACTGGAACTTATTATATTCACTTCCATTAACACAAGGTTATTTATTACTGTTGAACACAGAAAGGAGTATGCTTAAATATCTGTGAAACCACACACACACACACACACACACACACATACATGCACGCACACATTCAGGTGCATTCCAAAAGGCAAATCTACCCATATCCAGTCACAGCCATCTCTTCAACTTCGGAATTACTGAGTTTGCCTGTAGGACCATTTTGATCCTTCTTTGTTCTCCCTCCTAGTCAAGGGCATAAATTGTTTCCCCCAAGAAAGAACTCACTATCCAAATTCACTGTACAACAAACTTATTTTAAGGTGAGTTCCATCACTGGTAAAGGAAACAGTTGCAAGAACAGGGACTGAAGCTGCTTTCGGATGCTTCTCTGATGACAAGTAAGCAGCAAGACCAAGAAATCTGTCAGTACTGTTTCTAAGTGAGTCTTACAGAGATGTCTCAGTAAATACTGGAGTGTCCCAAAAGGTTACATAGGAAAATGTATTAGTTCTGTTCAGCTGCCTCTCAAAGTCAGTGCTTCTGTGGTTTCCCCAACTTCTTCTTTGACTGTAAGCTAAAACTAATAAACAATTCTGGTGTATTTTGTTGTTCATCCTACATGGTTATACCTGTACAGAAAGAAGATTAGGGGATCTGATTCAGGGAATCTTCTTGCGTCCTAACAAGAAGGAAATGGAGCAAAAATGTTAGCAAGCTATGAAGGAAGTTTTTAAGGTCCTTTCCAACCCTAATCATTCTATGAATCTATGATCTTGTAACATCACATCAAGAGAGCTTGGTGACTTCCAGCTTACCAAGGAAATAGCTTTTTTCTTTTCCTAATCAGTTATTTGAAGGTAAAGTTCCATTTGTTCTCTGATGTGCTGGATCTCATTTGAGAGTCTGCCTCTGGCTATTCCTTGCTCCTTTACTAGTAGTCATCACTGAACAGTGTTGATGCCAGAGGGGCAACTGTTACTTATAGTATGGTTCTGGATGAAGTTTGATTTATACAGATCACATTCAGATTGTCATGGTCTTCCTGAATGCATCTCTATTGTTAGGGTCTTTCAGATTTTATTACTATGCATAAATTATTAAAGAAAGTGAAAGACAATAAGATATTAGCTAGAGACTGAAGCTGTTAATTTTTTTTTTTTAATTATTATTATTATTTGGAGCTGCATACCTTTTTTTTTTTTTTTTTAATATTGTGATTTTAAATATGTAGCATAGGTGTCAGCTTTGCACTGAAAGTAGCATCCACTAAAATATGCTGCATGTTACAGAGGAACATATGCAATGGTTTCTTCTGTAGCTACTCGTCGCCAGATAATAACTTATTAAAATAATGCGGCATAGGTAGAAGTCATTAATATGTGCAGTTGTCTTTTATATTTAGGAAGAAGACTGAATGAAGAAAAGCCACAGCAAAGATAACTGTTAGATGCTAATGGTGGTAGTAGGGGAAAGAAAAAATTTAGAATATATATATGTAAGATCTAGGCACTAGAATTGCAATTTCCGCTTGAAAGTTGCATCATCTAAAACACGGACTGCAGGAGCAGATATCTCTAAATTTCTACACTACTGAGGTGATCATTGCATTCCTTGGCACTTCTTGCTACTTTACATGTTGCTACAACAACGTGGAAGCTGACTTGGGAAAGGTTGTTCAAAACTCTTCAGAAAAATATCTTGTTAGATAATAGATTGAATTGAGAAATAAACAGAGATTGTACCCATAGAAGGAGCTGATTAACAGCTGTTTACCAGCTGACCATCTCTGTTCTTTATACAGGTACCTGGCTCCACCCTAATAATTTGTTTCTACGTTTAGTCTATCAGCAGTTTATATTACAACTGTGTCTGAAGATGATTTTCAGAAAGAGAACTCTGCATTTCCTCTTCTTAGAGTTTCTTATCTGTGCAAGAAAATTCATGTTTTCAGGAAATGTTTGCAGTATTCCTGTAGACCAATGCAGAGCAAAGCCATTTTTATTTCAGCTGACTGCAGTGTCATTAGCTTAAGTTTTAGTATAGCTCTTTTGAGAAAAAGAGAGCAGTAATTTATTTTGTCATTATTCCCTCTTGTTCTGAAAAATATATCACTGTTACCACATATTCTTGTTAATATTTTCCTCAAAAGGGCACGTGTCCTTATATAAAGTAACCTGTACATATACATGTCTTTTCTGTGTTTGATACTTGAAACTGGCTTAAACCATATTGAAAACAACATTGACTGCCTGTTACTGAGGCTAAAAGCAGGGATGAAAGCTTATGGAAATGGTGTTTAGCTTCAAAATGTGGAATGCTATCTGATGGAGCTGTTCCTGTTTGAAAAAATAAAGATATAAATGCAAAGGACACACATGGATTGAAATGCTGGATATGAACACATGCAGATTTGAATAGTATCCTGAGAAAAGACCTTTGGGTAAGTGCTGGCTAGGAAATGTCTTGGAATCTGAGCAAAGAAATGTTCTCCAGCTGTTTGATTTTTCTTATGGGAAATATTTTGTATATATTGTCTTATTTTGTATATATTTTTTGAGAAAATAATAAGTATCAAAGACCTACCTACTTTTAGCCATTCTTTCCCAAAATAAGAGCAATGGGCACAATGAAACACAGGAAACCTACTTGGATGTACATGTCAGAATTCTGGAGGATAAATGCCATTGTTCTTTGGGGTTTTTGTCAGGGTATTTGGGGTTTTTTTTAATTGTCTTGTGGGGCTTTTTTGTGTCATGTTTTTGTTTGTTCATTTGTTTTGGTGTTTGTTTGTTTCTCTAATCTGGATTCTTAAACTGCATTTAGCAGGTAATTGCATTTACCAAAGACAAATTTAAGTACTGATTAAATACATTTATACAGAAAAAAATGTGATCATAGTTCACCTGTGTCAGCATGATCACTTCAGAAATAAAGTCTACAGGAACTACAAGTGAGAAGGCTCTATCAATTATCAGTATACTTTTAATTCAAACACTGATGGCTTGTCCAAGATCAAAACAGTAAACAGGGATCAAAGCTACAATCAAAATTTGGGAATTCTTGTTATTTTTATGCTTGAGCAGGAAATTATAAATCCATGGAGAAAAAACAAGTAGCTGCTAGTTAAACTACTGTCTTCTGTTTATAATGCATTGAATCTGTAACAAGTGCAATTAGAATCTAGATTCCAGACTGTAAAGCTGCACACAGCAATGCCAATATCTTATTTCTAATTATGTAAACAGATTTACAGCTATGTAAGATACAAAAATAATTTTAGAAAGTCTGTCTCATATGTTTGACTATTATGGACATCCAGTATCTGTTGGACTGATTTGAGCTGCAAATCTGACACTTTCAAATTGTTTACAACTGACACAGAAATTATGGATGCCTCTCAGATGCCTTGCTGTTGCTCTTTAGGAGGCCTGACTTCATAGATTTTTTTTTGCTACCTCAGAGGAACCAGGGAATGATAGGGATTTTGAAGCAAGTGCTCAGAAGTTAATAGAATATTTTAGAGCAGAGAAATGTACTTCCTGTTAGACACGTGTTCAAGTCAGATAGCTGAACAACAGGACAAGACTACTGATTTTTTTGGGTATGCATTTCGTCCCTGTGCTATTTAAGATCACCATGTTGTATCAAAGATTTGCACAAAAATACCCTTGGAATTTTCTCTAGTAGATCTTTCTGGAACAACATTTCTGAATTGTAATCATATTTTGGAAAGACAGGCTACACCTGATATAAAAGAAAAAAGTAATATTTAAGTAGAATTATTGTGTCAGTCTATTATCAAACTACTTGTACTCAAAGTTTTCTGTCAAGACTAGGATGAATGGACAATAAGGCAAGCATTAAGGAAATTAAATGTGCAAGGTTGAATTTTGAAAGGCAAAAGTTTCTGTATGGCATATTCGGAATGGGACTAGTTCTTGCATATATTTTTAAAAATGTGATTTCAGAACAGAAAAGTTCAAGGTAGGTATATTAAGAAATGTTAAATAGCTGATGTGCTAAAAATGTGTATGATACAAGACAAAAACATATATTATACTTCACTGAGAAAATACAGAAATTAAATTTGTGAATCTTAAATAATATTACAGCACACATTTCAATTTGCCAGTTAACTCCTGTGTCTTTTCAGCTCTGTAACTGATACTTCTAGGAAATTCTATAAAGCAAGGTTTAACAGAATAAAGGAATGTGCTTTGATGCCTTTTCTTGTTCTGTCTTTCCCTTAGCTTCTTCTCTGCTTCCTCCCTGCCCTTTTTATCAAGCTCATTTTTTTTTCCCCTTCATTCAGATCACCCCACCAGGCTAGCTAGGCTGTCTATGCAATGTGTTTCATTGCTTTCTTCTCCTCCTTCTATTTCCATGAAGCTAGTCTTGACTTATCCTCCATTTTTTTCCATGTTAGTAAGTTCACTGTGGTTTTTAGGTCCTGGTTCTAGTTTTGTGGTTCATAGTTCCTAAATTCTAGTTCCTCTAGCCAACATCTTGTTTCGAATACATCCTAAAAATGGTTCCTAAATACTTCTCCAGTTAAATAATCATAACATAATATAATTAATTTGAACGGGATGATCAAGATGTGTTCATATCATAAATGTGCAACTGTGCTATTTTATTGATGTTTTATGCCCTTTTCCTGGGTTCCAAAAACCATGAACAGTACTGACTCTTCCTCTGGACAGGAGGCAGCTTCCTACGTGTAGCACTGATACTATCAACTTCTTCCTTTGAATCTGTTTAAATTTCACTAGTGCAGATGTTCATGCATTTTCTAAGGAAACAAAATTTTGTCAGAAAATAAGAATTATTTTATTTTTTGCCTTATTACAGTGAGAATATGTCAGCTGCAGAAGATGTCCCCACATTCATTTCAAGGTTCAAAGTTTAGTATATCAGATGAGAATAACTCAAAATGGGGAACTCCTTCACTTCCTCAGTTAAATGTGTATTTTCAGCTGATTAAATTTCACTTTCCTCAGATCATGAGGATGTGCTTCATCAAGTTATGTGCTGGGAGAGCAAATAGAGTAGCAGATAAAGTAGCACAGCTAGAGTCACATGCGGTTAAGTGATGAGAGGTTTTAAGACACACAGTGGGCAAATAGTATGTCTTCTAAGGGTTTGGGTTTTTTTTAGCATAACCCCTTCCATGAAATGCAGTGCCCCAGCTGTTGTACAAAGCCCTGGTTTCTTCTCCATCCCTTGACCCATGTGCAAGGAGCAGCTGGTTACCAGATTAACAAACCACCAACGAACTCTGTCTGGCATATGAAGTCATGGAAAAGGAGAAAGGCCACGGTACTATGTTAGAAATACATGAGGAAATTATGAGAAGGGAGTCAACACTGTGCATCTGACAATCAGTGCATGCAGTTTGACAAGTTTTGCATACTTGCCAGCATCACAGCTCAGAGCTCATTTCACTGAGCATCTGCAAAGTTTGGAAAGCTTCCAGCTCACAGGGAATTTCAGATTTTCTTGTTTGTTCATTTTGAGTTGATTCAGAACAAAAAACTTTTTTTAGAAGAAATTTTCTGGAAACTGTAATGCTGTGTTTTAGCCAGCTCTGTTTCATAAAGTACTACATGGCAGCATGGTACACCAATTATTGATACCCTCAGTTTGGCTTGAAAGTGGAATCTAAGTGCTGATGGCTATAAATGTCACTCTGAGGAAACATTGCTCAAATAAATTTATCCAAACATGAACTATCTAGGCTGCTCACAGAGTGTTCATAAATTTTAATAGGTATTTTCTCTTGCTGATTTAAAAAAAGAAATGTGAGGTGTTCAAATGGGGAAAAAAAAAAAAAAAAGAAAAGAAAAAAATTCTTATCTTTTAAATAATGCTTTTAATTTATTTTATCACAAGAGAGTAGTCTACACATACAAATTCAGCTTTGCTGTAAACTGATTAGATATTTATAAGTAAAATTAAAAAAATTATATTTGGCATAGATTCTCCAGTAGTTTTGTCCAGGCCAACAGAAATACAAAACAGAACTGTAAAAGTTTCTAGCATATCACCTTAAAATTTCACAGGATTTGCACTGGAACTTTTTTCTGAAACCTCACTTTTGAATGGCTTTATAAGAGTAGAAATGCTCATCAAAATTTGTCACCTACAGGGTAAATGTGTTTTGTCATAATTTTAAATCAATTTAATTTACCTTTATTCTAAAAAGTCACTGGTGCTTGTAGTGTCAATGTCATATATTACCATGAAACATAGTTAAATAAATGTGCATTATAACCCCAAACAACCACCACTACCATAGCAGCTCTGTAAGGCATTGAAACTGCCAAAAGATTTTGACAAAAACTGATTGATGTAGTAATTTTCAACACAGCCCAGATGAGAACAACTGAGCTTCTCAAGGTACGTCCTGCAAATGGGAAGGTGAATCAGAGAATACTTGAGGTTGGACAGCATCTCTGGAGATCATCTATTCCAACCTTTTTGCACAGTAGAGTCAGCTACAGCAGGTTGCTCAGGACCATGTCCAGTTGAGTTTTGAATATCTCCACAGATGGGTCAGGCTCTCAAGGCAACCTGTTCTAGTGTTTGCCACACTCATAGGGAAGAATTTTCTTCTTATGTTTAGGTAGAATTTCTATATTTCAGTTTGTGCTCATTGACTTTTGCCCTATCACTGGCCACCTGTGAAGAAAGTTTATCTATCTCTCTTCTTTACTCTTCCCATCAGTTATTTATACACACTGATAAAATTTCTCTGAGCCCTCGTTTCTCCAGAATGGTCTCATCTCTATCTTCATATGTCAGGTACTCCAGTCATTCAATATTTTAGCAGTACTTTGCTGGACTTACTCCACTGTCTTTCACTCTCCACTGCTGATATTTCTGTCGTACTGATGAGCTCAGAATTGGACACAGCACTTCAGATGTGTCTCACCAGTGCTAAGCAGGGGTAAAGGATCATCACCTCCCACAATCTACAGCAACACTCTTCCAGTAGGTGTCACAGTAGCATATGTATCTCAGTTTGGAAACCTCTAGTACTTCCTTTGTTGTAAAACTGTTCCTACAGCAGAAGTTTTCAGCATCAACTGATGTACAGTATTTTCATTAACTGTAATAAGAATTTAATGTCTACGAAAAGTAGGACTACATACATTGCAACTAAACATGTTGTTGTTGGGGTCTGGACAGAGACATAGAAAACTCATCTTTGTAGACCTCTCTAATCCTCAAAACTCTGCCTGCCTAATATCGGCTTTATTTTTGCAGAAAAAATAGGAGTTAGCTTCAAGCTTACATAAGTGTAGAAAATTTAAATCAAATCATAAACTTAAAATTTCATCTTTTTTTTTTTTTTTTTTTTTCCCTCATCAGGTAAAGATAGTCTTTCCACAGTCTTCGAAGAATATGAAATCTGCTC
>JANHGB010023860.1:0-14904 GCA_026283785.1 Coracopsis vasa
CGCCCTCCCCCCCACCTCCCCTGCCCCCCTTTCTCCTGCTAATCTTTTAATCTTCAGTAGTTCTTTCTAGGAAAGAAAAATAAATGTTGAAGACTGAGATGCTTCTCATCTTCATGAACGTGAATATCATGATGAACGTCTTTCTAGCCTGTGCACTACAGTGTCTGGCCACCAGATAGAGCTCGTGCTGGTCAGCATTAAAACACAGACTCGCATTTTTCCGGAGTTTGGACTTAAAAGCCTCTGTTTCAGAGTTTCTAAAGGAAAATTAATTTTTAATTTAGTCTTTTAACAGATGGAAAAGGGCTATATGTAGTTCTTTTCCTGATTTCTGACATTTTTTTTTCCTGCTTTTCGGGGAAAAATGAGGTCAAGACTTCCTCCTAAACTCTGAAATAGCTGTAAAACTGAAAACACACAATAATAAAATGTGACAGCCTGAAGTAGCTGTATTTATCAAAGATGAGCTTGATCTCATGATGGACTGTAAAATACCAGTTTTATAAAAGTCTGTATAAAAAATTTATAAATGATTTTCATATTTGGTATCACATAATGTCCCTACAAGAAGCTTAGACATTTGCTGCCCATAATCACAATAGCTTATACATACTGTATGATTCTTAAATCTGCAAGTTAAGGTAGATAAGCCCCAGTTCTCATTCACTTTTGATGGGATTTGAGTTCCTAAGTTACTCCTCAAAAATGCACCCTAAGAGGGGAGAACTTGTCAGTGTTTCTTTAGGTTTAATTGTGCTGCTTTATGAAATACTGATATAGTTTAGTTATTTATGCATGCATTTATTACATGCATTTAGTGCGTGTTTGCTGTATTTCTGATTACTAGGAAAATTGCTTGCTTCTCGTTTCAGCTTTTTTCTTCATTGTTCATATCCGGTGCTGCTTACTTATCATAGTTCTAGATATGCCATGATCTAGATATGGCAGAGAACATGGAATATTTTTAGTAAATTTAAAGAAAACTCTGGGTGAGAAGGGGTAAGATTATTTGGTAATGTAAATCCCAGTCTTTGGATGACTTGTCAGCAGAACCTTCTTTGATGGAAGCTATGCTTTGGCTCTCAGAGTTAACAGACCATATTGCAGACTTGTGTTATTCACCAATTAAATACCCTCTCTCTTTGAACACAGTTAATAGATTTCCTCTTTCTGAAATTCAAGCCTGTTATTGCTTACGTCTTCTCTAAAATCTATGGCTTTTATTTCTGAGCAGAAAGAAATTTCCTTTCATTATTGCTAAATCAAAGCATTTTAAAATTGCATACTGAACATATGTAGTCTTGGTTTTATACTTTGGATTCCATGCTGCTCTTGGTTTAAAACTAGTCATTAATTGTTCTGGAGGTAAACTTGAGTTTTCCGCCTTTGGCGTAAGAAGTTGCGTGCTTCTGGATATAATGTGGGCTGAGCTTTTTTAAGCTGAGCAGTGTGCTGTATTTTTCTCAGTGCCTTTGACCTATGGGTGAATAGTTGCCTTTATGTGTATGAAAAAGGGAATGTTATTTGTAAGAGTGCTGACTTCTTTTTTGTATTCTGTAGTAGAAACACCATACTGCTTTCCCTTTGTAAGTCAGAGCAGAACTTGGTTCAAATCATTGCTTGGTAGGGAACACTATGCCCAGACTATGTTTCTATGTGCACTAATTAATTCATTATTAAAAATATACTATCTCAGGCTATGCTGGAGAAGGAGGGTTTGTAAGGTGCTTTGTATTGCTTTATAACTCACAGAATATCAAATAATGAAACACTTGTGTATTTTGGACCTAGTCTTTTCAGGTGAGGATATTGCTGTATAGGAAATGAGCTTTCATGCACCTCAACCCATATAATACGCTTTGGGGGTTATCCTTCTATTTGTTTTTGCTAGCACTCTCCCTGCCTGACAGATGCATCATCAATGGTGAAAAATACGGTTGCATGAACTGATCATTTATAATTGTATTCTTCATGAGGCAAGACCTGTCCATCCTTTTCTGTCTGTAAAGTAACAAGGAACTTGTGGGTTATTTAGGACTTCAGTATTGGTTTCTGATATTTCAGATACAAATGTTTGATGTTTTTTTCCCTGTTTACCACTGTTGAAAATGTTTAGCTCTACCAAAATTGCTTAATGTATTTAAAATAATCAAATAGGCATTTGCATAAGTGGTACCAGTAAAAGCCTTAGAATATTTAACACTTAAAACCTCTGTATGTAGGGACTTTTCTTGCATATATTGCATGCTACCTCAAAAGTCAGCTTTCAAGAAAAGAGGTTTTGTCTCTAAACTGTTAAAATCTGACACACACAAGAAAAGCAGTGAACAATTCCTAAACATTGGTTGCCAAACTGAAACTGAGGATTTTGCTACCTTCTAACTAGTTTCACTGTCAAACAATGTGGCACTTGCTGAAAACCAAAATGAGCTTTTTCTCCTTATGACACAAATGGTATAAAATTTTTTGGTGATTCATATTTTAATATTTTAGCATCAGGCCCTCTGGTGCCTTCTTGCCAAAAGGAGCTGGGGGTGTGTGTTTGTGGCAGATTTACTGGGGTGACTTTTGTTACATACTTTCCTCTTATAATTTCACATTTTTTAATGCTTGATATTGTCTGAATTCTGGACAACTTGCTTTTTTTTAACAATGAGTAGGTGCAAACTATTTCTTAGCTTCTTTGTGTGTGACCTCCAATATGGTTTTCTAATTACATTAGAGTTGGATCCTTGGGACAAAGGTTCTTAAATTGTCTGTAAGGCAGTGTGTGTGCTAGAAGGATTTGTCAGTGCTGTGTGAGGCTTGCTAGGCCTCACCACATACAGTGATGCTGACAAGCTCCTGGAAGCTGTTCTTTAAGTCATGTGCTTAGATATAACCCCAGTGTAGACATTTGTAGAGGTGCACAGAAGGTACCAATAAAGAGTATAATGGTTGTAAGAAGATAGTAATACCAGGTAGTCTCTGAAATTATTGTACCATTATTTTGGTAGTGAATTTTCTTTGTTTACAATAAAACTCATGCCAAAGCAGCCATATTCTGGGGTAATCAACTGTTTTGGGTACAGTAGGTACAAGTAATATGCATGCTTCCCTGAGCATGAACGGGATAGGTATTTGGAGATTACTGGTGGTGTATACTGAAGTGGTGATAATATATTTCTTGTCTTGTGGTTGTGTTCTTTGATGCCTCCCTCTCCTGATCTTGCAGATGCCACTTAGTGCCTGAAGAGGTCAGCCAGTAGAAGAAACTATAAAACTGAATGTTCCTGGGGGCTGAGGCTAAGTGACACTATTAAAATAAATAAATAATTGTCTCCATTTAAAATGCAAAACAAAAGGTGACCTGGCAAACCATAGTTAAATGATCTGGATGTGCATGTTTATCTTCTGCTTCTCTTACTAAACAAAACAGATTATTCTGTCTTGGGGGAGGGAGGAGGATAGTTGAAGCTAAATGACAGACACTGCACTTTGATAGCAGTAGGAACTAAAAATCTTACTGTTGTTACAATAGCTGAGTGTGTAATTAATCATCTCATATTGATTTGCTCTTAATCTAGATGCAGTGCACAAAGGTTGGAAGAACCCTCATGTTATTTAGCTGCACCATGTAATCGGAGAGAGGATGTGAATAAGACACAGCAATGCATTAGTACCCTGTGGGCTTAGGAGAGTCTTCTGTGGTGGACCTTTGTCCACACATCCAGAGAATAGTAGTGATAATGAGATGTAATCTAAGTGAGCTTGGTGCTTACAAGCTGTATCCCAGAGGGCATATAAACATCACAAATATTGATACAGGATCAGTAGAGAGTAGGGATTGATTAGTGGTCAGGGGAGCAGGATGTCCTAATTGTCTCTGGTAGGGCTGATTAATTTTATCAGGGAAATGTGGGGAAATGAGCCTTAAAATAGATTAAGGGTAGAAGGGCAGTGTGGCATTTTAAAAAGGAAGAAAAGCCTTTTTTGTCATTTCAGCCTTTGTGAATTATTGTTGCTATTGAGCAATATATATCTAGAGACAAATTTTATCTTTATCTTTGCTTATACGTATATATGTGTATATATATATATAGATAACTTGTCCTTTGGATCTTTTGTTTCTGTGGCTTATTTCCTAATTTGACTTTTTTGTGTTCAGATAAAACTTGCTTTTCTTTCCTTTCCACTTGAGATATTATTTATAGCAAGCTAATTAATATGTTGTTTGCATACAACATCATGTTGCTAACCAGTTCTCCCCTACAGTGTAGCATGTTTGTGCATGGTGCCAACCTACCTTTCTGGAGGTCTCTTTTATAAGAAGCTGGGGATGTTCTGCTTGGGTAGTTGGAGGTATGAGGAGATTCAGACAATTTTATACCCAAGACAGTTCTAGCCAAAGCCATTGTAGAAATGTACAATTGTGTTCTGATCAACATTAGTATATCTCTGGAGCAAAACCGTTGTCATCACAGGAGTAGATAATTTAGCCCTGACAGTAATCTTGGTTTCCTTAAGGAAAGTTCTTATTTGATCTTTTCAAACTGAAGCTGGGAAAGCATGTAGACTGTGCTTTTCTAAGCTTTTAATAACGGGATAAAGGGAAGGAGCACCGACCAATTAGTGTTTTGAAAATACAGAATTTTGGCAAGTCACTTATGACAGATTTCATCTATTGACTGTTTCATGGGAAGATCGACAGTGTTCATGCTGCAGATTCTTCAGTTGAGGCAATGCAGGCTACAATATATCATTTTTAGGAAGATGTTAACAGCCTTCTGGCTTAGCGTAAAAAGTGGTGTCATTCACTTTGTCTCTGTGGAAAGATCTAAAATCAGACAGCCAAATCATGCTTTCCTGCTTATACATTAATGTTTTGATATAAAGTTTGCGCTGTTGAAAAAAACTCTTGGGGATATCTTGATGTGTGTTTGCTCTCTCTCTCTGTCTCCCATTAAATCTACCTACCTTTAGCCTCTTAATTTGAGAAAAAAGGTGGGTTGAATGAGAGATTTACTTTGTCAGAGAGCCAGGTGTTAGGCCCATGCTAAGCAGAATAACAAAATACCCCTGTCATAGAGATATCATGGACCTCTTGAAATCGTGAGCTGTTCCCTGTCTACTTCTCTTGTGTTCAGTTATCTTCCCATCTCCTCACCTCTGTTTGCCCCATTTGGACCACATGTGCCAGGAGTGTGCGCAGAAAGCTGCCTCTTTGCTCCAGATGGCCTGGATCTGTAGCTGTCTTTTCCTTTGTTACACAAAAATCATGTGCACTTCTTCATGAGAGGTCATCTATTGCTATATAAAATCATTTATGCTCTGGTGAGTGTGTATAAAAGACCTAGCTACACTGATGTCCTTGTCAGACTTGCAGAATCATGGAAAAGGATAAAACTGCCAACAGCCTCACTTGGGACATTGTAGACAGGCTGTTTGTGTTGTGTATTTTCTTGCCATGAGTAGTGGGAAGGCTACAATCGCTTCTTGGGGGAGCCCAGTTGAGATGATACTGGTGGTGACAGCTTGAGGTGGAAGATGTAGAACTGCAGGTCAAGATAAATGACTACAATTGCCAGTGATTTGGAGGACTTCAAGGATGCTGTCTGTATGTCCAGGTGCTGGGTGGTTTAGATCAGAGTTCACTCAGTTTGTGGGCTGCTTTCTGGAATGGGCAGCAAATAGCTGGTGAGGAGAGCAAGCCAAGGGGTGGGCATGCAGCAAGTCTTTGCCTGAATAATTGTCTCAGCCTCATAACTTGAGGCTCATAGACTTCCTGAGCCAGGTTTGCCATTTTTGTATTTAATAAGCTTCGGTGGGTGCTATTTTGACTTTTTTTGTGTGTGTGTGAAGATGCAAAACTCCTTTTAAAATTCGAAACACAGGAATGAATTATATCCTGCCTGGAGATATTTTTAATTTTCTATGAACTTTTCCTCTTGTGCAGTGGTTCACAGGGATCACAGCCATATGATTAGCCAAGGCTGCTCCTGCTTCATGTTGGTCTAATTATCTGTTCATTAGAATCTTGAGTCTTGAGCTGGGGCTGTGTAGGGTGTCTTTGTTTAAAGTGCAGTCTCTTAATGCAAATATTAAGAGAGAGCTTTCTGGCTTGCCTGAGTCAGACTGACAAGCTAATAATAGCCTTCGTGTTAGTCTTGGCTAACAGAGAGCGTCAGTATAAAAAGGTTTTACGGGGCTGGTATATCAATCAAATCATGGAACATAATATGCGTTTGTGTATTTTGCTTGTTTTAACACTTAAGCTCCCATTAAGAAATATTTTCTGAATGCAAAGGGCATGGGAGTAAAAATTTCTTCCTCTAAATATACCATTACATCCCCTTGAGATTTCAAATTGGTCTTAGATGGCCTCCAATTAATAGAATGCCATAATACAAAACTGTTTTCAATAGCTATAGTCTTGTTCAAGAAACTCTTCTTAAGTTTATAGGTAATGTGTCAGAGCAGTGAGTCAGATGGCTTAAAAACTGGTGTGTTGAATGTGTGGGGGAGTTGTGAGGATGGCTAATTGTTGGAGAGGGCATGTTTTATTTCCCAGCTTTGCCAGCAGAGGATTACATGTTATGCAATTGCTGCAATTTAATTATAGTGTAGCAGAGGTTTTGATATCTGCCTTTAAATTATCCCAAGGGCATCTAGGAGGAATGGCTTACTTTGAATAAATCTTAATAAACATATGACTTTATGCTGCTGGCTTGTTTTGTTCTGAGTGTCATTTGTTCCTATTAACTATATCATAGAAGTCAATACAGCTATTCCTGGAAACATGGCAATATCACATGAGTAAGAATTTGTAGGATGGGCTCGGTATTGTCATTGCAACAATTGTCAGCTTCTCTCTTTTATTTGTGGAAGAGCAATGCATATGAATGTACCTTTATCTGGAAAGTTTTAGGCAATTCTAATAAAAGGAGATATGCATGAATTATCAGTACATGATGTTCTATTCACTAGAGGGAGAGTCATTTTAAAAAGCCTGCTAAGTGAGGCATGGTTGCTAAGTAAGGCAAGGGGTTTATTAGACCAACTGACGTAATGGAAAAAAGCAGGCAAGATCTTGAGAGTACAAAGATCTCCTTTGGATGTGAAACAAATGGCAGACTGCACTAAGAATGGTTTTGAAACAATAGCTCTGAACTTAAGCTAAATATGTTAAATGGTGACGAAATATGAGAGAAAGGGGTAGCTGAGACGTGGGAAGAATTGTTAGGTAATGGAGATGACATGGGAACATGGAGCAAGGGTGGTTTCTGGAGGAATTTAAGGCTATTTGGAACTACGGTGCTACTGTCTTCTGTGTTGCTTCACAGTGTTGGCAACTGCAGTTAGGGCAAACTCAAGGAATGGCAAATACTGAGCAGGGCAAACTCAAGGAATGACAAATAAGGAACAATATAAAAATGGACTGAGTGGAGGAGGCAGAATGTGGAGCAATGTGGTAGGGATGTCCACTGAAAGAGTGCTTTAGGGTGATGGAGATGAGCGGTTCCTCCAAAGCCTGGGAGAGACAGGCATTCAAGTTCAAGAAACAAGAATGCTGGTAGGGAGCGTTTTACAAGGGCATGTAGGGATAGGATAGGGAGGAATGTCTTTAAACTGAAAGAGGGGAGATTTAAATTAGGTATTAGGAAGAACTTAGCTGTGAGGTCAGTGAGGCACTGGAACGGATTGCTCAGAAGCTGTGATTGACCCATCCCTGGCAATGTTTAAGGCCAGGTTGGATGGGGCTTGGAGCAACCTGGTCTAGTGGAAGGTGTCCCCACCCATGGCAGGGAATTGGAACTGGATGAGCTTTAAGGTCCCTTCCAACCCAAACCATTCCATGATTCTATGAAATTAACTTTTGTCAGGATGTTTTCTAGTACTAATGTTGTTGGGCTGGTGAGATAAGACAACCAGAGTATATAGTTGTGAACCTTCTTTTTATAACTTATTTTAAGTAGGCTACCTGGAATTCCTTGGGGGGTGGTTGGTTGATTTTTAAATCTCATTTTTTTTTCTCTACTTAAGTGTCCTTGTTGGGTGAAGGTGCTTGTTATGCTGAGGTGGGTATTACCTCTAGCTGGAGAGAACTGTACTATGTTTGGAGACCTGGCTGGGTTTCTCATTCTGTGTGTGATTTGCATGACTGGCGTCTGCAAGTACTGAGTGTCTTCTGCACAGTTCTAGGAATATCATGGCATGAATTTGATGTAGGCAGGCAGGGTTTCTTCTAGGTATTTAGCTCAGCAGTAAAAATGACCTTGCTTACTGTATTTTCCTGTGCTGCACAGGCTTAATTTAAACTACCTGAAGACCTGCAGATGAAAGACTTACTTTTTTATTACAAAGGCTAACTTGCATGGTTTTCAGGCATAATAGGGAGGTGTAAGGTACTTTGGGCCTCTGAGATAAAAAAACACCATAAAACTTGAAAGAGCTATTAACAATATCCAGTGTAACTAATGCTAACCTTAACTGCCAGTTGGGCCAGAACAGTTCTTTCTTATTAATGCAAAAAAACCTCTGTCTTCCCCCACAGGCTCACATTCATAACTCTGATGACTGACAGGGGAAACAAGTGTGTTACTCTTTGTTACTTTCTGGCTTGAAGAGGGGTCTCAAATGTAAATCTGGGGAAGGACTTGTCTGCTGGCCGCTGTGACAACTGTTCAATGTGGTTTACCATTTACTAGAGTGGGTATGCAAGGATCTTGGTTTTAGCCCTCCTGTGCTTAAATTTGCAAAGCCTCACCAACTAGAACAGGCTATCTTGGGGAATTCATGATTTAATTATGTTAACAATCTGTAGCCTAGTAAAAATCACTGACTTTCATTTTTATTACAGAAGGCTCCTGCCTTAAAAAATAACAACAAACCTTACCATGTTCGGTAGCTTTAGGTAGACCTTGCAAGTTTTATGCCGTTGTTATCTGGCATGCTGCATTTCCTAAATTACAGCACGGCAAAGAAATCGGAATAATGCTGACAGGATCTTTGCACAACTGTCAACATGTAATTCTTTTTTTTTTTTTTTTTTTTACCCTCCATGCCTCCTGAAATCCTACTATTTTTCTAACTAGGGCTAGGTAGCAGGATGAAGATTATGTGCCATCCTACAAAGCAATGCTTTTATTTTGGTCCTCTTATTTTAGGAATAATCAGCAGAGAACAGCACACTTCCTGTTACAAATTACATGTGCTTCCCTGAGGGGGCTGATAGCAGAGGGGGGCTCTTACAGAATATGAATTTGCCATAACAAATAGTTTAGATTAGATAAATCTCATCTGCCCTTGAATCCAGTGTAAATCTTCCATTGACTTGTATGGAGCCTGGGTTTCATTGTATGTTTGCGTACTGTTTATAAGGCGAACACTGTATTTTCATTGTGTATGTCTGTTAGCTATTCAGTAGCTTTGAGCTGTGGAGGTCAGTGCCTATAGTTGTCAAGTCTTTGATTCCCGCCCTTCCATGTCAAGTGAAATAGGGGCTGTTGCATGTACAAGACCTAGTGGTGGGACTTGCAGTGGTTTTAGTGCAGGAAGAGCCTCTCAAGCTCCCTAGTCTCAGTCATCTGCTCCTCAGCTTGTGAGACACCATCCTTTGTCAGGCAGTACCTCATCTGAAAGAGTTGCTGTAGATTAGTGTTTTTGAGGGACAGCAAAGAGCATCTGCTGGGTTGTCAGTCAAATCCTGCTTCAAGACTTGAGCTCATTTTCTGGGAACAGCACGCAGTTGTGTTTTGCTAGCTGGGCCATTCATGTAAAAATTGCCAGCAGGACGTGTTTGTACTCATGACTTGTACAACCAATATGTTAATGAAATCTTGGCTTCATCAATACCTGTGGAACATTTGCCATTCTGAAGTCGCTGGATCATGATTTGTCAGTTGTTTATTGATACTAGATTTTTAGCAAGGTGGCTGTTTGATCAGGTCAAGGTGAAAGAAGTCATAGAACTAGGGTTTTTTTTAAATAGCAATTTAAAAACCTGTTTCAAATTTTATTAAATGTAACACACAACATGATTTTGTGTGTTTCTCTAGACTTCTAAATTTTGTGCTAGAAATAAAGTCTGTCTTTCTTTCCCTCAAGGCCTAATGTCTGTCCAGTGTTTGAGTTGGCACTGGTAGGACACCCACAGCCATGTGTCCAAGCCTTTAGTCGAATGGTGAAGATGTGGAAACAAGGTTGCACAAGGAGGAGGTGGTGTACCCGCTATGAGAGAAGGTAGTCTATTATCTATAATTATAAATTGATTCTGTTACTAAGCTTCATGCAGATTCTTTATAACTTTCTTTTTTGTGAGGGAAGTTGTAAAATACTTCATCAGAAATGTGCGTTGTAGTTATGTATATAGTTGGTATCTTGCTGAGATTTTACTTTGTCTGTTATTACTGGGTATAAAATGCAGCTTTTTTTTATGTGCTTTGGGTGTGTCATGAACTTCTTGGCTAGCTTTAGATCACAATTATATGTTACTGGAAAATGTTGCTGTCTTTTTCAGGTCAAGTCTAGCTGTCAAGTTATCTACTTTCTTTCTATTTCTGTCATGCTTAGAACTGATGTTAGATCTGACTCCCCCAACAGCTAAACCCCGAATTGATTACAAAACAAAATTACTCGCCTTTCACTAGCCTGAATACAAATTAATCAGAAAATATATGGACACGACATAATAGAGCAATTGGATATTATCAAGATGCGTTTCACTATTTGTTACATTTTTAACAATTGCTGTTAGGGGCTGAAAAAAGGTGTAGCAATATGACGTGAGTACATTTTATTCCAGTTGAGATGTAAATAAGTGGAATAGAAGTTGAGTGTTCTCTTAAACTTATTCTCTTTAAAGGTCTGGGTACTACACAATTTACAAGCAGGTGTACAGATTGGAGCGTCAGACTGTCTATAAGTGCTGCCCTGGATGGGTCCAACATGACAATGAACCTGGCTGTTTGCACTGTAAGTTGATGGCAAAACTCTGACAAACCAAGAGAGGTGACATGCTTAGGTCTTATTTTCCTATGCTTAATTATAGAAAGATGGGGTTTGTTTCTTGCTATTTGTAACTGAGATTTCCAGTTAAAAGGAGGCAATCTATTGATGAGTAAAGAAACTTCATTTTAAAATACAAAAGCTGTCATAGGCAGAAGTACCAAGTATCTCTAAACAGTGGAAACTGAATTTATTGTATTTGTTGCAGCATTTTTGTGCCAGCCTGACTTTGACAGGCCAACCAAATTTATTGCTGTTACCCAAATTATGCAAAGAAATCTGCTGTAAGGCACTTGTTTCTTGGACATAGCACTCATTGCAGAGTCTTAACTGGTTTTGGCTTTTTCACTGCTGCTGTTGCCATTGAAGCAATTATGTTTCTACACTAGGGTCCTATCAGTAATTTTTAATCATGATTGGATGTTTTCCTGAAATATGGAATTAAATTTAAATGGTAAGGATACAGTTTAGCTACTGTTAACAATGAGTAGAAGACAGCAATCTACTCAGTGTTTAGTTTTGTTTCTATTTTATCAGTAATTGTATTTTCTGTTTGAAAGTTAGCATCTGTTCCTCTGTATCTTTTAATCTTCATACCAATTCGAGGGATGCACTCAGAAAGCTTGCTTTTATGTTTGTCTCTTTGTTTTTTAAAAAAGTCTAAGAGGTATTCCTGTTAGTTTCAGACTAAATCTACATATTTAGTGTACACCTGTTTAGTTGTAAGAAGTCTGTAAGAGATGTTTACAATCTCTATTTTAATCTCTGGTGTAAAGGAATTTTAAGTATTTGAGCACCAATAGCAATATAAAATCCTTTTCTTCCTGAAAGAGCAGTGCAGGCTCGCTTTGAATTCTTTAAAGGCACAAAAGAGGTTGAATTACTCTTTTATATTTGATACTCTTTGCAAGTTTGGCTCAAGTATGTGAAATTTAATTTATGGTAAATAAATAACGTTCAGTGTTGGAGGAAAGGAAGTATTTTAATTCCCTTGGACATATATAACATCTTTTAGTACACCAATGTTTCTTAACCATTGCTGCATTATTCTCTGGCAGTTCATGTCTTCTTTAATACTGGATTCAGGCATTGCTTTGAGTCCTAAGAAACTGTCTTTGGTCTCTGAAGCATACTCAGGTTAAACTGCATTATCTTAGTCTTATTTCTCATTTAAAGTTAAATTTCTTCATATCAATGTGGTAGCTCCAACCATGATGGTAAGTTCTATTGCAGTCTAACCTCTCCACTTAAATAAAAAGCTGAATTTCTTCTTATTTGGAAGTTCTTGTTACAGCAGGACTATGACAGGAAGAGGCAATTCTGGAAGATCCTTGGCACAAAAAACAATAACACACCCACCCTCATTTCATTCTATTTGTGTGTCCTAGTGCTGTGCACTGTTGGCACTTGTTTCAATGGAGGGAAGTGTTCGGAAGCAGGACCTGAGGTTTGCCAGTGTCCTGCAGGATTTCAGGGTCCTCGCTGCCAGTATGGTGAGTCAAACTAAATGTCTCAAATGCATCTGGTGCTTGGGTAAAAAGCATGCTTAACAATATTTGTTACAGCATGAGCATTTTATTAATGTAGACTTAAAGTTGCCTTTGTACTGTAACTTGTTATTTGATCATTCTCTTATTTTCCAGAATTTGTCTTTTTTGGTATTGAATTTTAACAAACCAAGAAGAAAATTTAATTTGGTTGATATCAGATGAGTTTCTGTAGTGGATAATACCATTGAATATCAGCAGTGGTATCGAGTGGAATATCTTTCTATTGCTTCTGAACTTGGATGTTCTTGTGATGCTCTTGCTAAGTTTCTCTGCACTGCTTTTTACCTTTGTGAGAATAAACTCTGAGTCAAAATGGCTTGGACAGCAGGTAAAAAAAAAATGCAGCAAATGAACTGAATGTATTTTTTCATCTTTTTTTTTTGGTGCATCTGTAAGTAAGAAGGCTGATTTTACAGATCACTAGCAAATATTTCCTAGTATCCTTGAAATAACTCATGCACCAATTTTTGATTTCAGTAACTGTATTCTAGCTTATTATAGACTAAATTCTATGAACTTATACTATCACTCACTCTTAGTGGGAATCTTTCTCTCATATGCTGGTTCATAATCTAATAAACACACAATGGGTTGTCTTGTAATATATGTGAAATAAGATGATCGCGTATTGTGTAAAGCTCTCTAAAATTACAGAACTGCATCTATCTGGCTTCTTAAGGGAGGGGGAAAAAGTCATTCCTTCAGAGTAGGCTGTGACTGGGACAAAGGACTTCTTTTGTATTAGGAAAATGATAATTTCCTTTTCAACTGAAGCACATTGTGTTTCTTTCAAAGAAAGGCAGATTTTTGAATATTTAAGCCTTTCACTTTTAAGTTCCCATATGTTCACATCCTCACCTGCCTCATCTGTCATGAAGTATAAGTGAGAAGGAATGTAACTGTTTACAATGATCACTTTAAGAGCTAAAAAGCTAAAGTCTGTACTTGATATGTGGCTTCTATCATGCTTGTTTCATAACCTTTGTCATATTCTGATCTCTGGGTTCCATCAAGACTTATGTGATAGTGTGGGCTCACTGCACTAAAGCGGCTGTGTCTGTATGGGTAGCAGCCTCCCTCAGTAAAGGTATAAAGCAGCTGGAGTTGCAGCAGGCATGGTAAGTGGGAAATGTAGAAAGTCAACAAATGTTGCAACAGTTTTGTGATTTATTTATTTATTTTATTCATGCCTGGTTATAAATGGCATCTTTCACTATAAGGAAGCATTTAAATAAAACACAGAGCTCTTTACAAGGGAACTTCTACTCACATCAGACCACAGTGTGCCAATATCTGCCTTCAGACATGAGTTCAGTTAAGCACATTCTAAGGGAGATAGTGTAATTGTGTTTTTCTTTACTGCCCATAGAAACAAGCTTATGTATGTCACTTGATATGAACCAGAGTGACACGTATGCAGGTTGCTTTGTTATTGACTTACAGTAAAGCTGCTGGTTCAAGGTAAGTAGGATCAGGATCTCTAAGGAACCCATATAATAAGCTTTTACCAAATATAATGTAAGTCTCAGCAAATTCTAAATAGTCTTTGCTAGTTTGAGTCTCCTGTTTCTTGCTAATACCTACAGCACTAAGGCATTTCTAAGAAGCAGATTATGTGGGTGCGACATGTGGATAACACAGGTCAGATTTTCAAACTGAAATGAGATTGTGTAGCCTCTATGTCACAGGTTGGTGACTGCAGATACTAAAACCAGTGTGAGTTATCCTGAAATTCTTGCTTTTTGCAGTTGGGTGGATTTTTATTTTCGTGGTTTGTCTGCTTTCTATTGATTTCTGAGTTTTGAATAGAATTTCAGTAGTCATAATTTTCAGGTTTATACAGTTGCTGCTATTGCAGTCTGGCAGGGATAAGTTTATAAATTAAATTCTGAAGGGAAAAAACCTACTTTTATGGACAATTCACCAGCCTAACAAAACCAAGATAACTTTAGAGTGTAAGGCCTCTTAACTGTTGCAGGCATATCCAGTCAGGTGTTGGTGAGGTTTGTGTTGTATTTGTTATAAGCAGAACTAAAGAAAATATACTGAGGAATCAGAAGCTATAGACTCTGTTTTTCTGTCTGATGTTGGAATATTGCTCTTGTAAATCAGCTTGAATTTAATGTGACTGCATTACTTAACAGTAATATCTTGATCTTATAGACAGTTTAGTCTATCCCCTCCTCCCCACTTGTCTGTGCAACCTGACTGTAAATAAACTGTTTTCCTTCCAATACTTAACGCAAAAGAAAAGGAAGGTCCTACACCTTGGGCAGAGCAATCCCAGGCAGAGCTACAGGTTGGGCAGAGAAGAGATTCAGAGCAGCCCTGCAGAGAAGGACTTGGGGGTGTTGGTTGATGAGAAAAT
>JANHGB010023863.1:0-23281 GCA_026283785.1 Coracopsis vasa
CACATGCATGGCGTGATGTATAAAATATCCACTAACCGTTTCAAAGAGCTGCAGGGAGGCCACAGGAAATGGAGGGGTGATCTCTGACTGTCTCTCCCTGGCTGCAGGAGAGTCTCTGCTTGGGTGCCGGGCGCACTTCTTCTTCCTCCTCCTTTGGTGTGTGCAGGGCTGTTTCTCACATTTTTCCCCCTTATTCATTGCTCCCCGGCAGTGTTTTGCCCTTTTGTTGAATACGTGTTCCAGAGGCAGCCATCTTGTCTGAAGGGCTCAGCTGTGCCTTGTCTGCTGGAGCCGGCCAGAGCAGGCTGGAACTGGCACAGGACAGGCCTGGCCTCCCCTCACAGAGGCTGGTCATGCAGCCTCCTGCTGCCAATGCCTGGGCAGCTGTGCCCGGTACGAAAAATTACAATAAACTGGTGAATGAAGATGCTGACACTGCGCCATGTAAGTAATATGACAGAAAAATTGCATTGCTGAGCTGTCCTGACAACCTGAGCAGGTGGGAAGGGTGGAGGCCAGTGATCTTTTGTGGTATCAGTGGCTATGGCTTCACTCTGACAGGGCTGACAGTTGGGTGTCGCTGATATTAATGGAGCAACAGTCTCATCAGGTTCAATGAGATAGAAAAAATCAGCTTGCTGTTTGAGCTAACTGACTTTGGGGTTCTTTTGATACTGTTTTGTTCAGCATAATGATTGAAAAACACCCTAAAGTAAAGTATATATATTTTAGCAGTAAAAGCTATACAGTAAATGTGCTTTACAAACGCTGCAAGATTTCCCCTTCCTGTACAGGAATGAATACTGTCTTTTTATACTGACGGATCTTGTACATCCAAACCCAGGATCTGGCACAAAACTATTAGTTTACTTTTGTTTGAAGTGAGACCTGAGCCATACTCGTACATGGGATAGTGCCATGTTCTTTTGCTGGAATATAGGGTTGGGGTTTTTTTTCCAGCATTGGTATCTGACTATGTAGCAGATCCTATTTAGCTTGTTCCTGCAGCAGCTGAGGAGGAACGAGCTAAATAGGACAAGGACAAGAACAAGAACAGCAAATAGCCTGCATGTCCAGATAGTCTACAATGATGAGCTTAAAAAGAACTAGGAAAAAGTGAAATGTTATTACTATAATTATGACTAAAATATTCACATAGTGTGCTCATTGGTGCAGAAGTGATTGCGAGAAATGTGGAATGCGCTCAACAGTGGCTGGCACTGTTGTATCTTTCCTGCAATTTTAAATCATCACTCCTGATGCTGTAATATTTAGGGATGAGTGGGCTGGTTAAGACCACAAAAGCGTCTAACCTAAACATTTGAGGTTGGAAATCGTTTGGTTAGCTTCCCAGCTCCACTCCCAGTTTTCATACACTCCAGCACTTCCCTGTTGGGACAAATCCAGAAGGAGAAATATCAAAATACCGTGGGAGAGGCTGTTCTCTGAAGGTTGGTGGCTTCATGCCAGTGACCTGTTAACCTAGCAGCCAGATGAGCCATGGTCATAGGTAATGCATCAGTACAATCCACAATGCACACCTTGTTTTATGACTCTGCCCATTTTTTCTACAATGTGCAACTGTTGGGACTTAGAGATGGGGCTTAGAAAATATTCCAGAAATCCCAAATAGAAAAATATGTACTTTAAAGTAATAAGTGTGATATTGATTATTATAGAAAAATCCAGATTTGAAACCTAGAAAGAATGAAAGTTATCAGTCAGAATGCAAATATGTCTTGTCAGATGCAAACACTTGATGTACCAAAACAAGTGTATCTCATTCTTCACTCACTTTTGTTAAAGACACATGCTAGAAAATCCAAGTATTTTTTTAGCTGTTTTGCGGAGCTAGGCAACTGATAGAACAAACCAAGATGAGTTAGAGACTGTTGTCCAATAATTCCTAATAAAACAAATTCATAAATGAGCTTTGGAACACAGAGAATTATCAGAAGAACAGTTTCTTTTATAGGTTAGAAAGCAAAATACCACTGAAGTACCTTGCTTAATCCTGGATTTAGAAAAAGTAAACTAGAATAAACACTATTCATAGGTGAGTACTTTATCGTGTCATCTATATATTTGTATCTCTATCTCTGTATAAATACTTAAATATGGAAAATATGGAGAACATCAACTGCTCAGTAATGCCTTATATGATTGTAAAGAACAAGTGATGAACTTATTTATCACAGCTTTGGTTCTCTTGGGACATCATATGGTGCTTTGTTGCTGCCTTTTTTTTCTTTTTTTTTCTTTTTTCTTTTTTAAATAGACATAATTTTCTGCTGTTCTATTAAAAGGCTGTACCACTGAATTTTTGCTTAAGTACAGATCTGATCTTAAACGCAATTAAATCCTTTGCTGTTGTCTTCAGGTCTGTGAAATGGGGGTTTTGATCAGCAGAAGTGTCTAGATCTCCTGGTAAAGCTTTGCATCTTTGTATGTCTGATTTTGTGTGGGATATCCCTGTTAATCAACTAGATTGGGTATAACAAAATGTCTAGGTAACTCTTGTAACATCAACATCTCAGAGCAACTGTTCCAGTTTCCTAACAAAGATATGAAGGAGAAAAACTGTAGGATCTTATACCACTCTCATTAACTAAGATCTGGAGAAGTTCCCACAGCACTCGAGAGATGAGAGGCATGGTTATTTCTCTCATTCTTGTCTCTAGGCTTGTTTATTTTGTTAGAACTTCTCTTTTATTTGCTCTAAAATGCAGTTATTACTTTTCTAGAAAAGTTTATACATGTTTATAGCATGTTTATAAAAAGCAGACCTTGCATGTGGGTGAAAGGTTTGTGGTGGTCCTCAGGTCCGTAATTAAAATACCAGTAGCTATTGCTGTTCAATAGTAATGCAGGATCAGGAATGATCACACCTAAGTTTCACAGAGAACATGGGTAGGCGCTGGGAGGAGAGTGTGTCTCCAAATGGAGTGAAGAATGGGAGAGGAAAAATTGAGAAGGTGAGGAATGCACTGCAGACAAGCATGTTTGTCTTCAGTATACCTCAGGGCAGAAAATTGCGCTTTTTAAAAGTTAGAGGCTTAAAAACTGAAAAACATGCTGGTGTTTCCATTGAATGTTCAAAGCAGAACTGCAAAATCCTGATGCTATTTGTCACATGGTCCAAGGCTGATATTTTCTAACCACACATGTCTAAAATTAAGCAGCTAAATGAATGAATAAGCAACAGATTTAAATTGAAATTCAAAGTATTTATCACTTGCAAAAGTCAGTCCTTTTGGAAAGAGTATAAATTGAAGATACAGGAGATGTAAATACTAAGTGTGTAGAAAAAAATTAATTCTGAACAGGTCTAACTTGGGTCCAGATTCCATTCTTGTTTTTCTACTTGGTCCTCACAAGAAAGTCTGGTGTTCTAGAGGTGGGGATGGTTATGATTACTTTCTATCTTTTTTTTCCCCAGATCTTCTTTCATTACTAAGAACTCATTCTGTCTGGGCAGGTCTGTTTATGCTTTCTAGTCCCTCTGAAACTAAATATCGAACTGGAGGTGAAAGCCAAAATTTGAACTGACTTAATACCTGTTTATGTTTTCTTTTCCTTTTACCTGTTCTCTCTGCCTTGATCTGCTATACTGAAGTTTACAAATCCTCATATGAGGTCATCTGTCGATTGTTATCCTTTCTCCCTTTCTACAAGCCTCACATCTGATCTAAAATCATTGCTCATTTCATGAAAAAGCTTGTTGTTTGCTGTGAAAAAAAAATATAAAATTGAATACTGAGGCAGTGGTTATAGGATTTTCATTACTTTCTGAGGGTGCATATTCAGAACAGATGTGAATGGGCAATCAGCCAGGTCTTGTCATCTGAGACACGGCACATGGGCACTTTTTGGTATAAACTCTTTCAAAAGTAAAATCATCCTGGCAGCAAACCAGATTGACTCATGTTGCAAAAAAAGTTTTTAAAGGGACTCTTCTCCATTATAAAACAATACCATTGTTGTGGGTTAATCCTGATAAGCAGCTAAGAACCACAGAGCCACTTGCTCACTCTCTACCACCAGTGGTATGAGGGAAGAGGAAAGGAAGGGTAAAAGCAATAAACCTCATTGAGCAAGATAAAAATTGTTTAATAAGTAAAAGAGATTTGTGATACAATGCAATACAATGACCCGCCAAATCCCATGTGTAGACTGTTGCCCAGCCAGTTCCCGAACAAAAGGTGGCGAACCTACCTAAATCCTCTCTGTTTTGTTGCTGAGCATCATGACATCAGTTTGGGTCAGCTGTCCCAGCTATGTCCCCTCCCAGCTTCTCATCCCCAGCCTCTTTGCAGGCAGGGTGGTGTGAGGAGCAGAGGAGTTCTTGTTCAGAAATAGCCGAAATGCTGGTGTGTTATCAACACTGTTTTGATTACAAATCCAAACCCAGCACTGTATTAGCTATTATGAAGAAAATGAACTCCATTGCAGTAAGACTCAGGGCAGTTGGTTTGTAAAATGTTTCCTTTATTATTTACCTGAAAAACATGGAGTATGGTGCCATTTCAGGCCATTGCCCTTTTACTAGCATTTCTAACTTTTTCTGATAGAAAAATAGGTTGCTGATAGGTTGATATTGTCATTTTTCTGCCCCTACCTAAAAATTGTACGAGGATTATAAATTTCTAGCTTATTTCCTGGCATGTTTTTTCAGAAAAAGTGGTATGCTGCTACTGAAATAAAAAAAATAGTCACCGTATTATAATGTCTACATATTTTGCGTCATTAATAAGGGTTAGGAGATCTCTCTCAGGCAGTGGTGTGCAACCTATATTTAATAATGGGTTCCCATAGTGAATATATCACTATTCAAGGTAGGATGTCTATGTACTAGTGGTTTATGTGCCACAGGGAAGGTGGATGATGGATTTAGAACAACTCCAACAAAATGGTGTTAATTTTCTTTGCAGCTTTCCCGCTGTTTTCTCTTAATTTTGACAGACATGGAGGAGACTTTTACCTTATTGTCTCAGCATAAATTAATTTTTTATACGTGATACAAAAGAATTCTGAAAACTATATCTTGCTGGAAACTGTAATTCTTCATTTCCAATATTTACTACCCTTTGAATTCGTGTTCAAAAAACCAGAAAATATACAACTTCTCTCATCACAAAATAGTAAGGGATATCCCAAAATGGGATATTGAAATATATCATAAGACTGCTTTGCAATGATGAGTTCCTGTTCTTTATGGTCCAGTATTCATTTATGATATTTCTTTCTTAAACACTGTCCATAGAACTCACTCCATAGGAAAAAAAAGAAAGGTACCCCTCCAAACCCCCGCAAAATATTTTTGTTGTTTAAACTTAACCTCTCTTTTATTTAAGAAATTGCAAGCTATTGTCCTGTATATTTGATTATGATATGTGAAAATATGTGGCATTGTTACTGTTCAATTTTGATTTTGTTGTCTTTAACACTTAGCTTCTAGTACTAGACTTTTTATTGTATGTATGTTTTACCTTCTGATCATTTTTGCGAGCACTTTCACTATTTTATTTTCCAATGCCAGTGTATAATTTAGAAGTGTTTCAGTTATACATATTTTTTTTTTATTGCACTGTAAGAGAAAATGAACAAGGAACCTGATTTAAAAAAAAAATAATGATTTGAGCCTCTGCACAGGCACATTTCACAGAGATAGATTTGAAAGATTTTTGTTGATTTCAAAGGTTTAAAGTTTGATTTTTTTTAAAAAAAAACAACCCACAAAATCCAACAAAAACCCCTAACATAAAATCATAAGACTGACATAAATATTTACATTCTTTGATATAAGGTTTTTCAATAAAAAATGTTTTGCTAAGTAAGCATGGCAGTGCTGAGAGGCCTGCCAGGCAACATGGGCAACAAGAAAGTAAACTTGAGTGCATACTAAGGGGAGTGTTTTCATTATCCATGTTTTAGGAAAAGTCAAGAGCAAGCAAACAATACAAGAAATGATAGGTTTAAGCCTGGACTTTGAAGTTCCCTTACTTGTTCTCTTTCATTAGCTAAATAGATATGAGATGAATTGTTTCAATGATTGTGTGTATGTAGTGAGCCCCCATCTCACATGATTGTCCTCAGGGTGTATAAAGTAACTCAGTCCTGAGAACTTAAAGTTTCTTTGCATATTTTTTAAGTAAGACTTTCAAGAACGTGTTTTCCATTTAATCATTAAGCTAATTTACTGTGAACATTCTAAACATTTTCTTGTCAATAATTCCGGCAGCTTGTGAGCTTCCTGCAGTACATTTGATGGAGTTTTATCTAACTTACTTTTCCCATCCAAAGGGAGGAGACTGACTCTCCATTTAATACCTCCCTATGTAACCACACTTTCTTTTTAATCATATCTTCTCATCATTCCTTCATATCTGCTTAATAATTGCACTACTCTGTTTCCTTGGTATTTATTACATTGCTTCTTTTCTTAAACAGGTCATGAAAAGGGAGGTATCTTCAGTATTTTCTTCTTTCTTTTTCGACACTTACCTGTTGCCCATCAAAGTCACTGTGCAGAGTTCATGGTGTAGTTGTCTGCTATTCATCACCAGATCTTCATTTTTTATGTTTTCGTATCACTAAGCTGTTTTCCTTCTACTCTTACTCTTCCTTAAGGTACATTTTCTTGGACTTTTAAACAGTCATCTTCTCTATTTCCTCACATTTGTATAACTTAGCCCATCTGCCATTAATTGCAATAGGGATTGCATGACTGAAAGTGCTGTAGAAATGCTGAGGTTAATGGCAATCATGCTATGAGAAGATGCCTCTAGCCAAGCATGACATTATAAAAGTCTAAGCTCCCCTTATACAATGTTATGAGTAAGCATTAACACAAAACACAAACTTGTTTAAATCTGTTTAGCAACTGGAAAAACTTACCACTTGGCAAATGTGTTTGCAGTGTTTGAGCACTCCAGTGACAGGGCACTTGCACACCCAGGGGCCTCCCTTCTCAGACAGCATGTAGTCCCACCATCTATTCTCAGGGACCTCATCTCCCTTCAGTGTGGTCTTGTTGGTACCAGGTGCCTGGGGAGGTTAATCAGAGTTAATTCGTTCAGCTAGAAGAGACTAAAACCTTCTGACTTTGTCCTTTCCTGGTTGTGTTTTCTTTTTCTTTGCTGTTTTCATGGTAGTCTGCAGTCTGGATGCCATCCAATTTCTACTTCAAATAAAAAGTCGACTTAAAAGTGCTGCCTGCCGTAAATGCTATAGAGGTTTGCTGAAAACAAGAAAGAAAAATAAACCCAAGGCCCTACTGCATTACCTAATTCACAGTAAATACCAATTTGTATGCAAGTTTATGTGGAAGAAGACATAACTTGTAATATGAGCTTTATGTAAAACATTTTGCTTTAAAATTAGAGGAGGCATGATCGCGATATTTTCCTTAAAAGTGCTATTAATTAATTAATAGTAATTAAATGCTACTGTGATGTAGGGTTGTACAGGCTTGTAGACCAAACAAAACTTTGATGATCAACTCAACTGAATTTTAGATGTCATATGGGTGGCATGGTTTAGTGGGAGGTATACCTGCCCATGGCAGGGGGGTTGGAACTAGATGATCTTAAGGTCCTTTCCAACCCTAACTATTCTATGATTCTATATGGTGAAGTGATAGTTTGCTCTATAAGTAATAAGAGTCTGATGATACTGCCAAGATTTATGGTACATACAACTGCATTAGAATATCTGGTTTTGTCCTATAAATTAAATAGGAGATAAAATGAGTGCTAAGTTTTGTCAAGAAACCCAAAGCATTCATACAATAGCAAAGCATTCATTTGATAGGACCAGAGGCAATGGGCACACGCTGAAACATAGGAGGTTCCCTCTGAACATTAAGAAACCCTTTTTTTTTTTACCGTGGAAGTGACTGAGCACTGGCACAGGTTGTCCAGGGAGGTTGTGGAATCTTCAGCCTTGAAGATACCCATCAGGACATGGCTGTGGGTGTCCATGCTTGAATAAGGTGTTTGTATGAGATGATCTCCAGAAGTCCCTTCCGACCTCAACCATTCTGTGGTCCTCTGACAGGGACTACATAGCTAGTAGCAGCAGCAGTCTACTGTATGTATATGGCACATATAGTCCTTCCTGGTGAGGTATATTGATGTGTTCTTATTCTGAAGCATAACCTTTCTGAAGCAACAAAGAATTATTTAACCACATAGAGAAAATGCTAGTTTACTTGTTTTCTAGAGAAGGTATCCTCACTAGTTTTATGTATTGATTTCTGAATACATTTTCCTGTTTGGAAGCGTTTTCAGCTTTCCACATATTTTAGTGGACAGCTACTATATGACGATTCAAGAGAAGAAATGCTTGAGACACTGAAATTTAACACAGAAAGGCATTAATATATTCAGGTCATTGTGTTGTAAATTAGATGTAGCACTGGAATTTGGATCCCTCCTGTATTAGCTTTGACAAGGTAATGTACATTTACCTTTACAAGTAACAATTTAGTACCTGACACAACAGGACCCTTCACTTGTCCTGGGATAGTTGTGGATTATTATGAACTTTGAGAGTGTCACAGGGTCAAGGAGTGTTTGGCTGCTCCCCTGAAATTGAAAAGCACAAGGTCTGCTGAGTGCTCTGTCTGAATTTGCATTTTATGCAGGAATAGTTTTTTCCTACACTGAAACAAACATTGCAGGCACCGGGCAGGACACTGTGGGTGTGCTAGTTGTTTAAAAATACTTACAGAGTTAGCACACCATTACAGAGTCATTGAGGTTACCTGGCTTCTGTGCTTCTACTAATTGCTTTGTGCTCAGAGGGCTGACTGAGTTCAAAGGATCAGTTACCCTCTGTGGAAGGGGATAGAATGGATGGTGAGCAGCACACTTTCTTTCTGATTGTTGGAGTATTAATGTTCATTGTTGTATTCACAAAAATGATAACTTTTAGTTCTCTTGGAATAGGTCTTCAAAATATACTCAGGATGGATTTTGAGGCACATTTTGGTCAGGTAAAACAAAAAAAAGATTCAAGGGGGAATGAGAAATTCTATTTATAAATAGGAAGCAGAAAAAGTTCACATGAGTTTCTTATTCTCACAAGAATGGTCTCACTCTACAGTCACCTTCAGAGTCTGGTTAAGAGGAGAAGCCTGATCAGGATGCTCTAATTTAGCTTTTGGAAGAGCTTCTCTTTGACAGTGGTTCATGGGAGAAATCCAGAGAAAGTAGCACCCTGTGCCATTACATTTTATGTTGCAGTATAGCACCTGACACTGATGTGCTTTACATTTAGTGTTTATATTTCCTGTACGACATGTCACTATTTTATTTCACTTTTTCCTGAAGGATTAATTTAAATGCAGAGAATATACTGCCACTTTCCTCCTTCTCAGGCAACAAAGACCCTGGACTTGGGATCAAGTCCCAGATGGCCACTAGGAAAAGTATTTTGGTATTTATCACACTTGTTAATTCCATTGTCCTATTTTGTATACAAATAGAGACAATATTTACTAACAGAATTCCTGATTTGAGCATTTATCTACTTTTCATTCATTTTGTAGAAAAGCTACACCAGTGTTTGAGTATACCTTAGTTGGAGACCTGACAGTCTTGCCAGGATAAATATGGTGAGGTCAGTATTATTTTGAGTTGATGTAGAGGAGAAATGGGCTTAAATGGGTTAGTGTAAATCTAGGCTATTTCAAATACCCTCATTGCTGACCTGGCATTAATCTTTTTATTTGTATTGCACTATAGTGCTTTCTAAAGCAATCTAATTGCCAAATTCTCTCTCACTTTCCTTTATTGACTCCACCAGGGTGTGCAGGTTGCTTATTCCTGACTTCATTATCACTGATTCTTTGATCTCTGTCAGCAATCCAGTCATCTGCTAATTAAGGATCTAGAGTTTCAGTTGTCACAAACATAAAGTATTTTCATTTATTAGGTACTTGCAAATCACATTACAACTCAATGTATACAGTGGATTCCCTTCAGTCTGTCTCTGGATAAAAAAGTACTTGAACTTGTGAGACCAGACCACCTAGAATAGAAACTGTCTGTGTCAGCTGGTTGTCACATAGGCAATGTAAACACACACAGTGAGGCAGATTCCTTCATAAAACCTAAGAGTTATCAGGCTCTGCCCAGACACCAGCCAGACTACGACCAATGTTTCAAGCAATACTTATTTTACCGTTCTTTTGGGTGAAGTATTTCGGCAGCTTTGTGCCCCAAGCCAAAAATATTTTGTAGCGTAGTCCCACCTGCTATTCACTGGGAAAACTTATTTTTAAACTGTTTCCATGAAGTATGCCTGGTATGGGATCAGACTTTACAAGCTGAATGAGGGTTCTGCTGGATACATATGCAGTACAGTGCCTCAGTGTGTGCACCGGAAAAGGTTCAATGCTGGACTCTCTCCCTCCACACCTCATTTTTAAACTGTTAACTATAAGCTCTCATGGTAGCAAGGCTACATCTGTACCTCAAGGACCACTTTCAGGTGCCAGTAACCTCCTAAAAAGTACCCTTTGTGTACATTCCTTATACAGAAGTTCTCAGGCCAGAAGGGAAATGTGGAAGGTTTTTGATACTGTTCTTCTGGATTGCCTGCACTATGAAACCCTTAAAATGTTATGGAGACATTTTATAGAAAGTAAAATCCTTCTTTCTGTGATCAGATCAATTAGCAATTATGTTTTAAAGATTTCCAACTTGCCTTTGACTTATTTGTCAATAAAGTTGTGTCTTTTGACTTGACAAATTGATACAATTTAAAAATGAATTACAATACAGCATGTGATCCTTTACAGAGAACAGGCTTTCTAAATTATAACTGAATCAGAAAAGAATTGTGAAGAGAACATATATTTTTATTCTTGGAAAAATACTTATTTGCAGAGTGTCAGCATGATTTGCACATGTTGTTCGACATCTTCACGAGAAAGTGGTGGACTAAAAGAACAAATGTCTAAATGGCTCTTAATTTTTTTTCTTCGGTGACATTATTTCCACTATATTTTTCTGTTGCAGTTTTGTACTGTTCAGTAGAAAGGTATCTTTCACTGATATAAATAAGCTATTTTGCATAATGGTAGGTAATCTTCCCCGTATTCTATTTATTTTACACTCTTTTTTTGGCTTTGATCTTCAGGTTTTGCTCCATGACACAATTTGCTAAGTATATGGACTTTGCATGTTTCATATTGGGAAAATAATCTGCTAAGCAAGTTAATAGGTGAAAAATCTCTGGAACTGTAATCTAAATGGTGTAGGGTTCTTGTCTGCACTTTATAGAAAGCAGCATACCTGCTTTTTACAGTTTTATTAAGCAGTTTTGTATTTGTAGTTTGTACTGTGGTTATTAATGCTACAGCCTGTGCCTCAAAGAGTATGGTGAAGCTGCTGGTATCTGAAAAGCAGGTTATGTAGTGAATGGTGTGGTTTATATTTTCAAGTTTATTGCTTTATGCTTTTTAAGTCTTTTGCATTTTTATTAATAAGAGCTGCTACTTAACGCTGGGGGGCTGTGAAATCTATGCTACTGTGATCGAACTTACAAAAGAAATTATTATTATTTTTTTTAAAAAATAAGAAGTTTTCAGTCCAGTGCCTCTCTGCAGGTATCAGTGGCAGTGTTTTTGGCATATCTTCATTATTATGTCTACAAACAGCCATTACCTGTTTGCAAAAATACGATTTTTTTCAAGAGTTGCTATTTTTTAGTGTAGTTTGAAGTTACTATAAGGTCTAAGAATTCAAAGTTATATCATACTGCTGAAAGAATGGTACTATTCAAGGGCTGAACCTATAGTTTAAATTCTTACAGCCTGAAAGTCTCCTCTTATTGCAGGCAAAACATGGAGGTGGTATCACAGCCATTCAGACTTGGGTGGCCTTTAGGATTTCATATTGTATTGTTTAAGCAAGTGCTGAATGTACTGGTGCATATTCCAGAGGGCTCTGTGGCATAAAATTCTAAGTGTTAGAAAAATGTAATGGAAAACTGTAATGTAATAAGGTGCTCATATGTATATCTGGAGTTCTGCATGTATGCATCTGGAACTCTGCTCTCTGGAATAAACACAGCTGCATTTATTTGAATGTGTGAAACAAATTTATATACACAGGAGAATAAATCATGTATTGCACACTCCAATACACCAGAGTACAAAACTTTAGTTGGCTGTGTATTTCTGTTGTGAAGTTTATCTTTTTCTTTTCTTTTTTTAAATTACATGAAAATTACCTCAAAGTCTGTTTTCTGATTTCAAGTTCACAATTTAAGCAATCAAAATCCAGATAATTTACCCTTATAACTCTCCAAACAATTGTTCTAGGCTACAGTGAATAGCACTTTATAAGATCTCAGAGACTAATGGCACTTAATCATGGGTTTAGCCACTGCTCTGTGTGTGAGGAAAAATGTTGCAATGGTAAAGATCAACTTGGGATCTAAATTTAGATAAACAAAATTTTATGAATTCAATGTGATATGAATTTTAGTCTGATATGGTTGGAACTCAGTTACAGATATTACACCTGCCTCTTGTACCCCCCCTTACTCATCTTACCACTCTATTTCCAAGTATAAGCATTTATCTGTTTGTTGTTATTTTGAAAGAACAATGCAGTGGCAGGGTTAGTTCTACATTGGCAGTGAGTAATAGATGTGGATGAGTTTCATCTGCACTTCCTTCAGCTCAGAACTCTTTGTTCTGAGGTCAGTCAGGAAGGCAAAGAATGAATGCCCCTCTTTCCTCCCAGACAGAGACAAGGAGACAGGATGAGTATCCCCATAGGGACAGAGTGCAGATGTGGCTGTGCTGTCACTGTAGAGGAAAAAGCTGGGGACAGTAGCTCTGTCAAGATCTACACAGCAAGAAGTAGTTCTTGTTAAAACTCTTTTAAAACATTTAATTTAATAGTGCACATGGAATGCAAAGCAAAGACACCAGAGAAACTAAGCCGCACATTTACATTCTAAGAGACAAACAGCCTGAATCACGACATTTCCTAAATGTGGCTTTGGGTCCACAATAAGGGACAAATAAATCAACATCATCCTTTAATCAGATTAACATTTCCTATACAAAACTCAGTGTTGTGTCTTGCCTGAAAACAGATGCACGTGCATTAGAACAGTGTCAATGTCTGGTGTAGTGGATATAGCGGAAGTATATTTTTTTCCAAAACCACTTCCTTTCCTTTCTTGGACAATTCATCTAAAATGTAACAGCCCATATGCAGAAGATGACAAAAAACCAGCCTGTCTGTGCCCAGGTAGACCTGCCTTCCATGAGTGGGCAGAAAATAACTGATCTTTCTGAGACAACCCAGCAGTGTTTCACAGCTTTCCATTACACTGGTGCTGTTTTCTCACAACACTGGGAAAGCACAGTGTATGTGCCAGCACTCTTTGTTTCACTTGCTCCTAGCAGCACCTAAGATACTGCTCTACAACCTCTGCTACACTAGAGCAAACCTTTCTCCTGAAAGATAGGAGTCCTACCTTTCTTAGACACTCTGCTGTTTCACATATCATTTTTAAGTTACTCTTGCTTCAGATTGTCCAAAAGGCTCCCCAAAGTGACACCAGTTGCTTTTAGTATCATCCATCCAATGCAGCCTCAGGCACCTAATTTCAGATCCAGGAGGTTTGTTAGCACTGCCACCTCATGCAAATGTGCAGGCATTCAGCTCTCACAGGCCCAGGCAGTTAGAGGATACATCTACTGCTGATGCCATGTGGTTATGAAGTGGTGAAGCCTAGCCATACCTAGACTGATTTGCTCTCTTTGAGATGAGTCAGCCAGGTATCGAGGTCAGACAGTAACCTGAAGAGCACCTAATTCTTGCACACGTTCACATGACTTCAGCTTCACTAGAAAATTACAGATGTAGGTGTGATGTTAGCAGAAGTCCATCTTAAGGCTGCTCTGAAGAAAATGTTATGGGAAAATGGAAATGCAGGATGCTGCTCAAGACTAGTAAGGGTACTCTGCTCAGGCCTAGCAGATGAAAGGCCAAAGTAATACAGTTACAGTAACTGTAGCCCACAGTGGACAGATAAATATGTACTTTGGTATAAAGATTCAGAATTTTTTATAACTAAACTGTAAGGATCTGAAAATCTTCATCACAGAACTGATGTTTCTAGGTGGTGACATACTTGGTTCGCCCAGAGGTAGCCTGTATAATCTGAGGGAAGGGAAAGAACTGGGAAAAAAATACCTTGGTATCAAGCTTGCATTAATTTTATTTAAAAAAATATGTATATGAGCTTGTCTCTTTTTGTTTAGGAGCTGATCCTTTCCCACATTAAAAATAATGAGACATAACATGTACATCATTGTGACAGAAAAAAGAAGGGATATAAAATGCCCTAAAGAACTGAAACTTTCTGAAGTAAGAAGAAAGACTATTCACAGTAAGAAATAAGGTGGAGTTTTTGGCTCTAAAGAGCGTAATGTTTTCTCTTGGACAGGCTGTCTTCCCATAAAGCTAGTATTAGTTCTCTGGGACTTATTGGGAGCACTCAGGTACCTTATGTGCCATAAGGTCTGAGTTAATAGGGAGGGGATTCTGCAGCCGAGCATACAGAACCAGTGAGAAATGTGTTTAGTGGATCAGGAATAATTAATAACAACAACAACAAATTAAAAATCAGACGTTCCAAATCCAGATTTATTACAATTGCTGGATGACTAAACTGGTATTCCACAGTCCATAGAGAAGGAAATTCCTCCATCCATTAGGGAGTGTCTGTGACTTATCCAGCCTCATTTTCTTCTGGTCCAAACTTCTTTATGTGACTGGAATAAGAACACTTCCTTGCTGTGCTTGTCAGAGCAAAGCCCTTTAGCTTCTCAGACTTCTCTTAGAGAAACAGTTTGTGAGCTGCTGAGATGATGATCCCTAGATTTTCAGGCTGGCCAGACTCTTATGGACCAGCTTATAAACGACTGTAGCAAAAATGTAGAAGACCTTTCTAATATTAATTTACTCATTGCTGTCATGCTGAGGTAGAGACTTTCTTGAGAAGTCCCTGTGTTGTTCTGCTGCCTGTGAACAATAGTCTGTGCTGGTGGAGTTCTGAAGCTGCTCAGCAATTAAAATCGCATCTGTCAATCTATTTTTCCTCTACTTATGATGCCATATTAACAGGGTATTTGAGGATGTCTAAGAATAGATTTTGAGCAGAATGTCTAATATAAACCAAGTGAAAGTATGATTATATTACAATCTCTAGAAACCATTGTTCACTACGTCTGGAATTAATTACTACAGTATTTATTTTTTTTTTTTAAATAGTTTTCCTCTTTCTATATCAGGGATACCTATAGCAGTACACATTGTTCTGTATATGCTGATTTAGAAACAAAGTTTGCTTTCTTGTGTACTTGTATCTCTCTTGGGCTTGCTGCCTCAGGAAGTTCTGTCAAACAGGTAGTTGTCGGGAAGACTGCCACATCAGATTATTTTGTCCTGTTTCTGTTAATGTTAGCTGTAAACTCAAAATGTCATCTGGTGGTTTCAATAGCAAGAAAGAAAACTATCAACTATCTTTGTACTGGTCATGTTTATGTTCCAGTTATAAATGATGGCAACTGAGCCAAAATACTTGGGTTTAAAGCAGCATTTTGCCTCATAAATACACCAGAATGAACAAATAGTCTCTCTCCTTCCCATTAGCAATTGGCATTTCCTGGCTTTACAGACTGTAATTTTTTTTTTTTTGCTTTTTTGGTTATGTACTTCTGTGGCCCACAGTCTGAGAAAGAGCAGACTAGCCACAGCTTTTTTCATGCTCAATGGCAAGATCTATGACTGGTTTAGATCAGTGACATGTCCATTTTGATTCCTGAATATCTGGCCCATTGAATGATGTTCAGTAAAAGAAATAATTCTTCTTGGAGGCATTAGGGCAAGGTTTCTTAGCTGGAAATATAGGAAACGTTGCAGAAATATTAGTCTTGTCCACTCCTTCACTATCATAGAATCATAGAAAGATTTGGGTTGGAAGGGACCTTAAAGATCATCTGGTTCCACCCCCCTGCCATGGGCAGGGACACCTTCTGCTAGATCAGGTTGCTCAGAGCCCCGTCCAACCTGGCCTTGAACACTGCCAGTGTTCACTGTCATCCTCAGACTTGCTGAGTGTGCTCTCAGTTCCACTGTCCATGTCCATGGCAATGATGTTAAATAATACTGGTTCCAATATGGGCCCCTTGAAGGACACCACTCATCACCGGTCTCCATCCAGACGTTGAGCCATTGACTGCAGCCCTATGAGTGAGACCAATAATAATTGTAAAGCCACTCCAAATGAAGACATGTCGTATCTTTTCTAGTTTGAATTCACAGAACACACAAAACGTCTGTGTGTTTATCACTTCCTGATCCTCAAAGTGGTACAGAAAATGAGTTTCAGCATGATGGACAGAGAAATGTAGCATAATTATTGAGATGTTATTCTCCTTTATGGTGGTCAGTATGAGCAAGAGTAGGTCTTGTGTACTTGGCTCTTGTGCAGGCTGGAAAGGCTGAATGTCTAATCACTCCTTTTTCCTGTGCTTTCTCAGTCTTTCCACTTGAGACAACAGACGAATATATAACACTGTGAGTCCCAAGTGGTGCAAAATGCACTGGCTCTGAATGAAGGCTGTATAATTTGACTTTTTGTATAGAAGCACGCACTTAGCAGCTTCTCAGGGGATTCTGCTCTGTTGGTCACATAATGACATATCATGGCCTCTTGAAAGTGAAAAGCTTGACAGTTGTTTTAAATCTGTATTAAGGAAATGAGGTCTAATTGTGATTCTTAGTTTTTCATAAGAATGGGTTGTTTTTCAGATCTCTTGATTTTTAGGAATGCCAGGCAGTGGAAGATTCAGAGTGCTCTAAAAAATGAACATAGTTCCAGATAAGTGAGAGGCAGGGCAGGAAGAAAGAGGAGAGAAGTTGTTATTTCAGCTAAAAAGCTCTCTTCCTTATACAACTTTATCAAAAACATGCTTGAAATCAGCAGCAGGTTTAGAAACAGAATACAGTTATATTGCTTTCCAGTCTGAATACTGTCCTTAATCCAACCACAGTAAATCTTTCACTTGAAGGTATGTAAATGGCTGTGTTCATACAATGGAGTCATTTTGCTTTTGCTATGTTATTCCTGTTCTAGATGACATTTTGAATGCAGGCTATTTGGATCATGTTTTATCCAAATCTTAACTGACCACAGCGTGCTGTGATTCTGAATAGGGTAAGAAGCAATTATATTTCATCAATGCACACATTTTTGTATCATAGATTGTGAGATAGACAGTAATTACTCTGCCTTGCCTATGCCTCTGTTTAAAATTATGAAAGAAAAGAAATAAGTCATTTTCTATTCCGTTTCCTTTTTCTATCCTACTGAACTTATTATCCACTTATGAACATTTGCAATATGCAGATATTTTGTGCATATAACTGAAAACTGGTAGCTATTATACATTGGCTAGTGCTTTTACTAAAATGTTGAAAGCAACATCTTAATGGGAATCTGTGAATCCACCCCAGAAAAGGAACGACAGTGTCAGCTGGTGAACTCAGTTAGCCAACACAGTTGTATTTGGAGGAAGACAATTAATTTAGCAAACCCACCTGCTGATAGTGCTCAGCTGAGCTAAAAAGGTGACTAGATAAAGAATATGTAGGTTAGAAACCTAGGTCCAGTAGGATTGAATCCAGGACTAAAATGTCACAAGAAAAAATACCAAACCAGAAATATGAAAGGAGAAGAAAGTTATGTCCACAAAAAGTTCAAGTTGAATATTCATATTTTTTTGACTGCATGGAGAAGGCTCCTGTGGAGAAATTCTTGGTCATGGGACACTGAAAGAATAAATAACTTGGAAGAGAGATGCTGATGTCACACTGGGAAACAATGCTTCGCATGGTAGTGTTTTAGGCTCTGTGGTTTGGCCTCTGATAATTCTCACTCTAAAATGCAAGTGCTAAATGAGATGTGCTCAGTGCACTGGCTTGCAGAAGAGCTGGGCTGAAGCTGACAGCAACACTCATTGATGTTGTCAACCCTCTGTTGTCCTGCTCTTAACCCAAGGAACTGTACCACTGAGGCAGTTATGGACATGCTTTGTGTTTTATCTCTAGCCGCTGTAGACTAATAGTATATATAACAATAGTAATGGGTCAAGTATATAAGGGAGGCTTCAATAATTGTATAGTGCTAGGAAGAAACTTACTATTCTGGTGGATGGTTTTCCAGTATTATGTCCTGTGGAGTTTATTACTCTTTCTCAAATGCCTGGTACTACTCATAGCTGGAGGGCAGTACTGGAGCAAGCTGTTGGTCTGATCCAGTTTAGTGGTTCTGTAGTCCTGCTGTGAACAAACTGATGCATTGTTAGCAACTTATTGTAATGTAGATTTTATATTATTCCTAACTTCATAACATAATCCATTGCACTTAAAACACTGATCTTTCTAGTACTACTGTTCAAATGAAGCCCAACTAAAAATACACAGGGGCCTAACAGCATTATGAACAGAGCTTGTCATACATTAGGGAGTTTAGTCAGATTCTTAAATTCTTAAACTGTATTGATTGATTTTATGGCATCTATTAATTCTCTGTACTCCTGAAAACTAACTGTCCAGGAAAGAAGTTCTGTGTAGTGGCAGGAATTCTTCAATACTGCAGCATAATCAGCAATGTTTCTACTGTAATACCTTTCTCACTTCCCGAAACAGATTTTTCTCTTCAACCTTTTCTTGATGGCTATGCACCCATCTCTTTTCCACTAATGGCCTACTTTCTTGTCCATGGTGCTGCCTTCACACTGGTTCTCATCTAACCCCATGCATTTGTGTTCTGTTCTGGCTCCAGGTTTTTTCCAGTCTTAGCTATTGTATCAAAACCCAGGAATTGGCATGGAGGTCTTGTGGGAATTGCAATCTGGGAATTAAGTAGCATATGCAATGCTGAATATACCTTAAAAGGTATTTAAGGTAGTGAATATCACCCTTTTGTAACTGTAAGTTCCAGCATTCACCTGTCGGTTGGGCCTAAAGGCTTCCAAGTCAATTTTGCGTGGATTGGGGGAATTTAGGGGGTTAAGGTGAGAGGAGAGAGACAGTGCAGGTTTCTCTCTGGATCTCAATAAGAAAGGCCCAACAACAAATGTCTTAATAACTGCTTTAATAAGACTAAGAATATTAATTTAGATAAGAAGTAAATCTTACCTCCTTTCAGATATTGAGCTCTCTGTGTTTGTGCAGGGGCAAATGGAGCCTAGATGGATTTTCCCCTGGTGTGTTGCACAGTGCTGATCCAACCCTATCTGTGAAGAGAACCTCTCCCTTTTGGTCCTTTGAGCTAATATGTAATTTGCTCACAAGGAAGCAGCACTGTTCCTGAAAAGATGTTACCATGAGAACTTCTTGCTGCACATTCAGATAAGGCAAGGCCACTCAGGTAGTGTAATTGCTGGTATTGAGTGGGAGCTACCTACAGGCTCCTCTATTACAATGAGCTGCGTGAGTTTATCCTGCAACCAAGGAATTTGTGCAGCACAGCGCAGGCCTACAGCCACTCAGGTTTACTGTTATGTGGATTACTGACTCCTAGGAGTGCAACAGTTTCTCAGTCAGATCAATACAAGGACCTAGCATAAGAGATGTTACATCACATATTTTGTTTTCTTTTGGTTGCTCATTTGATCTATACTGAGAACATCACTTTTCTGTGACAGCTGCCAATTCAGTAAATTATCAGTGCCAGCTTGTGTGCTGAAGCTCTCAGGTGAGAGCACTGATTGCCAGTCTCTCTCAGGCTCAAACACTCAGCTGACTTCCTTATCTCTGGGCTGCAATGACATCTCCATCTCCACAATTTCTGAGCATCCCATACTTCTGATAACTATGCAGGGGGGTGGGTTTCTCTTTTGCTCCTTTTTGGTTTTCCCCATATTTTCTTTTCTGGTGTTTCAGGAGGTTCTGAGCAGATCTTACCTCAGTCTTAAATTTTCTGTAGAAAACCCCTGCAGGGGAAGATCTTTGTTTCAAAGTCTTGCTCCGTGTTTCAAGGAACCAAGACTTTTCTCAACAGACCAAGAAAATCATGGCTAAAAATATTCCTTGGAACATCATGGCAACAGGCTTGTCACAGTGGGAAACTGATATTGCCTGTATCTGCCAATAGTGTATAACAGGTCAAAAGACAGTGCACAGACACTTCATATGTATCTGTCTCTCCTACTGCCCTATGCCTCAATTCTGATGGAGGTACCTCTGCCAAATAGTTACCACTTGTTTGCTAAAAACAAGCAGAGAGAAATATGGCTCTTAGTGTATACCTGGAAAGGTAACCGTAGAGAAGTAATTTGTAAGTGAATGCAACTCATGAGGTTGTATGAGCTGAGAGCAATCTTTAAAACTTCTCATTTGCAGACAAGCTTAGTTCATGAAAGCAGAGGGTTGCAGAAAGGGCCCTGCTTTATTTGTAGGTGAAGAAAAGGGGATCCGAGAGCACTTTGGGTAAGGTGAGATCACATTTTCAGTAGCTCAGATTGAGGACTATTGAAGTATCATTCTGCCTGGCACTGGTTGCACATTCTTATATTATTGGGGAGACAGTCATGTGACTCCACCTTGTGAGTCTTGACTGAGAATGTCTTTAAATAGCAAATATGTCTGCGTCTAATGTGGTTTTGCATTGTTAGACTTGTCATGCAAACAATGCAATGAGTGTTAAATATAACTTTGTTCTTGGAATGCCATACTTATGCAGAAACCACACTAAACTGAGGGAAACAAGGAATAAAAAAATCACAAGTATTAGTGGGAAAAAAAATGTGCTTTGGAGTTGCCAGCCAAAGCATACAGGGGTAATAAAACAAAAGGGATTCTGGAAAGGGAATAAAGGCAGTGATGAAATTGAGAGTCTATTCTCTTGTTCCCTCACCTCTCACTGTAGGTGTAGAACAATGCAACATTCATGTCTGAAATGCCTCACAGATGTTTTGCTGGTGGACTGGGATGGGCATGTGTCAAGAGTAAAGTCCACATCCTGTTTATGCTCTGATGCCTGCCTTGAAGGCTTTCTCTAGGCTTTAAGGCAGCAACAAGACTCAACTCTAGGTTGAGTTCTTTCTAAAATTACTGTAAGAGCACACTGATGCTTAGTTAGGAATGGAAGTGCCCTAAATGTGCTGATTTCTCTACAGCACATGCAATCCATCACAAATATTTACACAGCTATAGAGTACTTTAGGCAGATCTCTTTCTATCTTTTCCCTCTGCTGTGTACTTGGAAGTTGTAACTTTCCCTTTGTATAGCAAATGTAGTGATACACTGAATTTTGTCATGCTAAGTGTTCACCTCTGCAATTAAGGTCCTTCTACCAGGGGCAGCCATTGCCCTGAAAAGAGTGGGATCCATTCACACCAGGAGTTTATAACCTGTAATAAAATGTCATCTCCCTCTTTTCTGTTCAAAGCCCATGACATACAGGAAAAGGCAGTTTGCTGTACCTGTGGAGTGGCCCTCAGTGGGTGTTTTCCCAGTTGCTTCCAAAGCTGCAGAGCTGCACAAGGCTAAGTGTGAGAAGTGACACACAGGAGAAGGTTACATAGTCCCAGCTATCCTCGATTTTGTTCATGAGACAAGTGGTGATAATTTCTTGTATAGTCTCATGTTTCAGCCTTCCATTTTTAGAGATGTTGAACTTGGGTATTGGCACAGAAGACTTCAGTGGGGCTTTCATGGTCTAAAAGCAAGCTGTCATGCAGCAGCTCAGGCTAAGTGTGAAAAGGGACACACAGGAGAAAGATGCAAGATAATGGTCATTTATCCTGTTTTCCACTACATAAAGACCAAGTATTCTTGCCTTAATAGTACTGATAGTGAAAAACCTATACCATTCTGGCTTTTGAGGTGTTTTCCTCAAATTTCCATTGCTTTGTATGTGTACAGATAGGAACACACATCTACTGTGAAGTTTTTGAGGAGATATGCACCAGCTGCAAAGCATTATAGCTGCCACTGCTCTTAACAGCTAATTCAGAAGCATTTAATTGGTAGAAAACAATTTCTCTGATTGCACGTAATAATGAAACGCTTACTGGATTCCCTCTAATAACATTTTAAATAGGAAAAAACCCCCACTGCCCACACATCTTCTAATAAGGAGCATCCACTGAGTTTAATTAAATCACATAAATGAGAGTCCTATTGTTCTTATTCTGTACAGCTTCCCTCTTCTTAAGCATCAGGAGATGAGCTCACTTTTAAAGAATCTGTTGCAAGTTAATAGATCCAGGCTGTGATAACTGGAGTTGAGAATAGTGTCAGACTTTCAGAGGAACTGTCCTGGCAGTAAATTCTTTTCCTCATATTCAAGTGGCTACATAGCATGATGCATGGTGAACTCGTCTGGCTGCAGTCAATGAATGGTACCAGAAGCAGACACAGATAAGACACAGATAATATTGAGGATGAAGGTTGTGTGTCTTTTTATTTCATTATGCCATGACTTCTGAGGAGGGGGGGACGTAATAACCCTTCTGTCTCCTTCCACAGATGGGATATGGAGATATTCATGAAAGAAACAGCTAGAGTGCCATCGAACATGTGTAGTGGGAATCTATTTGATTTTTGTTCCGTGCTTCTGTAATCTTGGGGGACAAATTATGTGGATTTTATTTCCTTTGGGTGATATGTATTGGAAAGAAGGTAACATGTCGTATAAGGTTTTATTGGTGTTGTGGTTTAAACCCAGCCGGCAACCCAGAACCACGCAGCCGCTTGCTCACTCCCCACCACTTCCTCCCCCCTCTCCCGGAGGGATGGGAAGGAGAATCAAAAGAATGTAACTCCCATGGGTTGAGATGAGAACAGTTTAGTAACTAAGATATAACACAAAACCACTACTGCTGCCACCAATAACAATAATGATAAGGGAAATAACAAGGGAAGAGAATACAACCGCTCACCACCCGCCAACCAATACCCAGCCTGACTCAAACAGTGATCTAGCCCTTCTGTGTAACTGCCCCCAGTTTATATACTGGGCATGATGTGCTGTTGTATGGAGTACCCCTTTGGCTAGTTTGGGTCAAGTGCCCTGTCTCTGCTTCCTCCCAGCTTCCCCTCCTTTCTGGCAGAGCATGAGACTCAGAAAGTCTTTGGTCAGAGTAAACATTACCGAGCAGCAACTGAAAACATCGGTGTTATCAGTGCTGTTCCCAGGCTGAAAGTCAAAAACACAGCACTGCACCAGCTA